>JXSR01S040813.1:66327-79400 GCA_000969725.1 Ophiothrix spiculata | reverse complement strand
GGAAATATATGATACTTATAGTTGTATTATACGAGGGGGTATCAAAAAGTTTTAAACTTTACCCAGAAGAAATAGAACCTGGAACATAAAATCGAAAATTCTTTCCAATATTCTTAATATTCCACGGAGGCGTCCCTTGAATTTAATGCATTTGCATGTTTGGGGTTAGCCTGGCTTATAGCTGCATGTTATAAATAAATAAATAAATAAATTACGAGATACTTAAGGTATCTTTGCATAGTCAATGTACAAATTAACACATTTCTCCCTTTTTTAACTGACTGTCCACAGACCGTTATTGTAGGGATTTTTTTTGAAAAAATCTGTTTTTATATTTCAATGAAATATGGCATGCTTTATTACGTCATTGTGACATCATTCATTTATTGAACTAAGGTGACTCGTTATGTCTCATGTGACCGGAAAGTAATTTGACACAATTGTAATAAATAATTGCAAAAAGTAAGGTCTGGCCGCATGTCGTAATTACGAAATTAAAATTATTGCAGTAAATGCGTCTTCGTAATTCGTCTGACCCCGGCCTGTAATACATACACCCTATCCGCATTTAACTGTACCATCTTAAATTATCTGGCTGGTTTAATGTTATCAACATCATACAAATTGAAAATGTTAAAGCAGGTGTATCATATAGGGTTTGAATAAGAGAAGAAATGTTATAATGTTCAAAACCACTTCGGGGTGACTTTGAATACATGAAAACAAAATAAAAATATACACTATATAAGTATTTTATTTTGATATCAAGCCCAGACATACTTTTTATGAGTTACCAAATATTCAGCACATGATGACAAATGATGATGCTTGGTGATGTCTTCAATAGTTGTGGTGTCAACAACCAAGCTCCTGATTGATACCAATAAGGCCCGGTTCAGACTCCACTATCGTATAGAATATTTTGCTTAGAATGTTCTATGCTGACGACAAAATGACATCATTTTGTCGTCAGCATAGAATATTCTAAGCAAAATATTCTATATGATAGTTGAGTCAAAGACCGGGCCTAAGTGTCTATCTTGTACCCCAAAGTGTTCAAAGTGACCCCCTGTTTATGGTACCTCTAGTAATGATGTGTACAAATTTGATATTCTTTAATTCTGATATGAATTCTCTGTACTTCTATATTTTAGGTCAAACGTCTTACTTATTTTCTATTAAAATGACAAAATCTGATATTGAATTTTCTCTTTGCTTCATTTTATGGTATTTTCATAAGCACAATCAGACAATCAAGCACAATTAGCCTGGGTGGGGGCATATCAACCAAAGGGTCTCTATTTGTTTGAATGTATAGGCTTAGCCCAAATATGTATCAATATGTGGGAACAGGGGATATAAAATCCAAAGGTGCACTTTTATGTACAACTTACCTGTCCGGAGGATGGAGGACTTACATGCTCGCAGATGGCGGGAGGGGGGACAACTTATCTGCCCTGGCCGGGGTGGCTGGAGGGGGACGACTTACCTGCCCTTGGAAGGGGGAGGGGGAAACAAATTACCTGCCCAGGGGTGGTGGAGGGGGTAAACAACTTACCTGCCCAAGGGTGGGGGAGGGGGTAAACGACTCACCTGCCTCGGGGTGGCAGGAGGGGGGAAATGACTTACCTGAACGACTTACCTGCCCGGGGGAGGGGAAATGCTTTACCTGCCCACCCCGGGAGAGGGGATGAAATGACTTAACTACTTTGGGGAAGGGTTACCTGCCCGGGGGAGAGGACAACTAACCCGCCTGGCACAACACTTACAAGTGGACAAAATTCAGATGTCCAAACATTAACTTCGGATTTACTCAAGCATGTCAAGTCACCCACACGGATTCTGACAGTTCTGTATTAGCCAATCACAAACAAGAATGATTAGTTTCTTTATATTGGACAAACTACTCAACGCATTTTTATGAACTGAAATTTAAAATAATTTATTATTTATGTGCTAGGCCGCTTTTGAGAAGTTATGGCATAGAAGTCAGTAAAAATAGGTCAAAATACGTGACAAAATTTTCAATTCCTTCGTGCATGAAAATGCTTGCACCTAGCGATTTTTTGCCTCAAATGCGGCCTGCTTGTCGACGGCAAATTTTGATATATTCAACTTTACAAATTCTATGATTTTTCATTTCTTTAAGAGAAGCACACTAAAAAATGGATAAAAACACATGTTATAGTATAGGAAATGTAGCTCTTTTACCTGATCAATATATCAATATTTGACGATGTGTTTCGTGTTCTTTCTACTATTTCAAGCGCATTATAATTGAATAGGGACAAAAGGAGTCAATATGAACGTGGAGGACACCAAGGTTGAACGAATAATTTCTCGCTTTGTGGCGTTTGTAAGCCTTGTGCTGGGGGAAGGGGGAACAACTAACCTGCTACCCACTCACTCCATGTTGACTACGCAGGATGTGCGGACAAAATGACCCCCTACTTTGAACTGGCTTGTACGCGATGACCCCCTTTTTTTGAAAGATACTGGCTAACTGTTACCCAATGACCCCCTTTTTTTTACATGTTCTGTACTAATTGACCCCCTTTTTTTTATTTGAAAATCATGTACCCAATGACCCCCAATTGAGTACATAGCTTTACTACAAAGCTCTGTACTCAATGACCCCTAATTTTGCTGGCGCCTTTGGCACTCGCAAAATCCTAACCACAGGCGAAAGGCTCGCTTCGGCCTCTGGTCGGTCTTTGTACCCAATGACCCCACTTTTGCTAAAATGTAATTTTTTGGCGTAGCTTTTGAAAATTGAAAAGAAAAAAAAAGACTCACAATCGCAAACAACGTCTCATATCTATTGGAAAAATTACATGACGTAATAACATTATTAACAATTTTGTTCGGTAGGTTTAGTGGAAAATACCACTGAGGACCCCTTTTCTTTTCCCCGACTTTACAATTTGCAAGTTAAAAACGAGTGAAAATTTGCTCAAGTCATGTGCAAAAAAAATTCTTTTTTTTCTCCAAATTCCGCGGGATTTCCACCCATAACTTTCTACTACCCCCTCCCAGAAATCAAATGGTGGTGCTTCCCTAACTCATAAGCCAAATCAAATTTCGCGGTTTGCGCATGACTGTTGCGTTTTTCATAGCTAAAACTTGTGGACTCAAAAAATTTGATAAGAAGAGCGCCATCACCAAATTAATTATTAAATTGACCTTTGTCCTTTCTTGTAGAAAAAAGTGTTGACCTTTAGCAAGGACAGGATTATTTGCACTGCGTAATTCTCGACTGGCCGACCCTGTGTGGACAAAGCAAGCTAACAAATTACATGTTATTTCTTTTATGTGACATGGATGATTTGTACGTTTTGATGTGATAATGTCCAACTCTCCCAGGAGTAAGGTAAGTTATTTTTGTCGTCTGCTAGTGCTATGAAGACATGATTACAAAGTAACAATGTAAACAACATGACATCTACAATAAATTGTAAAGTTCTTCAACCATTGACAACTTGTCTAACATCATGAAGAGTAAGACGTAGTAGTAACATACATACCGTACCTGTCATGTCTCCCGATTTTTGGTAGTCGTCCCGCCCTCCATATGCGTATTGTTCATGAATCATGTGTTGTATTACAGAAACAAATGGTAGAAATGTTTTAAAAACTATAGTATAACTTTGTATCCAATTTTGGTTCAGAAATTGAATTATCATGATTTTGAGTAAATTAGATTCATGATGTAGTGATTCTTTCCCCACTTTTTATTTTGTAATAATGTTAATAATTTCTAAAGTCTCTGCCATATAATTCTTCGGACAAAATCGATCACGTGACCACGAATTGCAGCATACCGATCGCGCACAGAATTGGCCCTGCAATCTGGATGTGTATTTACATCGTTCCAAAGAATTGTGACACTGACTTTATATCCACATAGTCTACCCTATTTACGTCTGTTTACATGATGAGGGGAGCGTGGCCGAGAGGTTAAGAGCGTTGGACTCGTAATCACATGAATACATCTGTTTCCGGATCGAATCCCGGGATGGCACGTCTCCTTGTTTCCTTACAGCAAGAAACTTTACTTGCTTCATGCTTTGGAGGGCAGGTAAAACTGTTGGCCCCATCTAAAGCGTTCCTGACACTTGTCGGATGTAAAAGAACGTCCCGGCCTATTCAAGAAGAGTATGGAAAACTTTTCAGGTCATATTGACTATACCTTCAAAAGTAAATCATTTCTCTCTAATAGTACCAGAGATCATTTATAAATGCTGAACAGGCTTTGATGAGATTAGGCCAAAAAAAAGTTTGTCTCAGAAAACCATGCGCATTGCTATGCAAAAATTAATTTAGCGCGTAGAGCTACATGCTGGTCTCTCAACGGGCAGGATCGTACATAGAAACTGGGCACTTCACAAAATTAAGTTGGGCGATCAAAATTTTAGAGTGTTCAAATAAAAAGAACGCATATGTTTTAACGCATCTATAGGTAGTTTCCATTTTTAAAAAATTGAAAACACAAATTTGCACGCTTTGCGCAAATTTTTACATGTTGTGTCAATTTCCAGTAAAAATTTGCCATTTTTGTGCAAATTTCAAGATTATTTAGCTGAAATTAGCCAATTTAACAGATTTTTTTTGGCGCGTATATAATTTTCCTCCCACCATTTTTGCTTTAAAAAAAAAATAGCCGTCCCCCCTAAAAATTTTAACCATCCGCCACCACTGCCCACTGCTGCCATTGGATGTAAAACGGGGGGGGGGGGCAAGGTAGTGTGGCACCCTCTACATGATAGAAAGAAGAAATGCCACAAGATGCCACGGGGTGTGATAGTGGAAATCCCACCGCTGCCACTAGATATAAATGAGAACCAACGTAGTGTGGTGCCCTATTTTTTATTCGTGATAAATTTTGATCCAGAGTTAGAGTTACTGACATTTAAGTTTTGATCTGAGGATATCCCACCGCTGCCACCAGATGTAAAATGAGAACCAAGGTAGTGTAGTACCCTGTTTTGTATTCGTGATAAATGTTGATCCCGAGTTGGAGTTCACACAATTTGACTAGTGATCTGAGGAAATCCCACCGCTGCCACCAGATGTAAAATAAGAACCAAGGTAGTGTGGTACTCTGTTTTTTATTTGTGATAAATTTTGATCCAGAGTTTGAGATCACACAATTTAACTAGTGATCTGAGGAAATCCCACCGTTGCCATCAGATGTAAAATGAGAACCAAGGTAGTGTGGTACTCTGTTTTTTATTTGTGATAAATATATATGTTGATCCCGAGTTGGAGTTCACACAATTTGACTTGTGATCTGAGGAAATCCCACCGCTGCCACCAGATGTAAAATGAGAACCAAAGTAGTGTGGTACCCTGTTTTGTATTTGTGATAAATTTTGATCCTGAGTTAAAGTTCACACAATTTGACTATAGTCGCGTGAAGAAAACCTTTTCACTTTTATGCATCTTGTGCACAGAGGTTAAAGTTCAAACGCAACTCACTCGATACTCGTGAGCTCACGTGATTTGACAGTTCTGTTGTTGCGTTACTTGATGATCAATTTGATTTGTTTGTTGTTCACGCACAATGCAATTTGATCCCGCCCAGAATGAAAAGGTTTAATTCAGATGACTATACTTACTTACTTTGTACTTTGCTAGTTTCCTCCTGAAAACATCCTCTGTGGATCTTGGCTAGGAGGTCTCGGGGAGGCTGGAGACTAGTTATGGGTCTTCTTCTGGTATGTTGATGTAGTCAGGTTGTCAATGTAGATGTCGCGAAAAGTCTTGGGCGTCTTGGCGTCGATAATATGTTGGGGCAGGTTGTTCCATAATTTAAAGGTACGCGGAAAAAAGGAGTTCTGATATGCAGTTGATGAGGTGTGTGGTATGGCAAATTGCTTGTTGTTCCCTCTTCTGGTTCTGGACGGTTTCATTTTAAGATTGTCTGAGGCGTCTACGTCGATGTCGTGGTTGATAATTTTATAAAGCTGGGTCATTTGATGAGCTTCTCTCCTGTGAATGAGTTGCTCCCAACCATTATTAGATAACATACTGGAAACGCTGCTTGTTCTGGCGTAGTCCCTCTGAACAAAGCGGGCAGCTCTGCGTTGAACCCTTTCTAATGCTAACTGATGGCCACGCTGGTGGGGATTCCACGCTGCTACACCGTATTCGAGGTGCGGTCGAACAAGGGTGAGATATAGCCTTTCCTTGACGTTCTTGGAGCACATGTAAAAGTTACGTTTGATAAAGTTAAGGACCCTTGTTGCTTTGGTGACAGCATGCTGCGTCTGTTTCTCCCATCCCAAATCGTCTTGGATTATGATACCCAAATAAGTTGACTCCTTTGTAGCTTCTAGCTGCTCTCCATTCATCACATAAGAAGGTACTCCGGGGTCACGTTTACGTGATATCCGCATCGTTTTACATTTACTAGCATTAAATCGCATGCCCCAGGTGTTTGCCCATCCAATGAGATTATCGAGATCAGTCTGAAGTAGTTTTTCGTCATCACTGGAGTTAATCTGATGATATATAAGACAATCGTCAGCGAATAGTCTTGTAACACCGCTCACTGCTGTTTGGATGTCATTTATAAATAGCAGGAATAGGTGCGGGCCCAAAACAGTTCCCTGCGGCACTCCACTGATAACTTTATGCCAGCTTGAGAATTCACCATTGACTGCAACTCTCTGCAAACGGTTGGTAAGAAATGATGCGATCCAGTTTTTGATCTTACCCCTTATGCCATAGTAATCAATCTTGTGCAACAATTTTTGATGTGGTACCACATCAAATGCCTTCGAGAAGTCTAACACTGCTACATCGGTAGTGATGTTATTATTATGATTACCAGCAAGGTCATTGAAAGTCAAGATGAGCTGGCTCTCACAGGAACGCCCACTCCGGAAGGCATGCTGGTTTTCAGCAAGGATATTATGTTGGTTAAGGTGCTTCATCAACTGGCTATCAACAATATGTTCCAATAATTTACAACAAACAGATGTTAGCGACACAGGCCTATAATTGGCTGGATCAGACGTGGCGCCTTTCTTATACAAAGGTGTAATATTGGCTTTTTTCCAATCCGTTGGCAGCTCACCTGTGTCCAATGATTGTTGAAAGATGTGAGTCAATATTGGAGCAACTGCATCAGCAGCCAGCTTAAGGGCTCTATTTGGTAACTGGTCAGGACCGGCTGCTTTAGAGACATCCATTTTTTTGAGCAATTTTAGAACACCGTCGACCGATACAGTGATGTCAAACATGTCAGGGTAACTACTCTCAGACAGATGTGGTAGATCAGATGACTCCTCTCTAGTAAAAACGCTGCTGAATTGATTGGCCAAGGCTTCTGCCTTCTCTCTGTTACTAGTTATGTCAACGTTGTTTACCTTCAGTACCTGGACACCGGTGTTGTTTCTGCGTTGTGATTTCACATACTGCCAGAACTTTTTGGGGTCATCAGTAGAAGTAGAAGTCATTGTTTCCACATGTGCACGATGAGCTTTACGAAGTTCCCGGTCCACGGATCTGCGCATTGATTTAAATTTGTCCCAATCAGATTTTTTGCCAGATTTTTTGGCACGGACATAATAGCGCTCCTTTTTCCTTGTGAGACGCAAGAGTGGAGTAGTCAACCATCGTGGTCTTATTTTTCCTTTAATTGTTTTTCTATAGTGATCTGAAGAAATCCCACCGCTGCCACCGGATGTAAAATGAGAAGCAAGGTAGTGTGGTACCCTGTTTTATATTTGTGATAAATGTTGATCCCGAGTTGGAGTTCACATACTTTGACTTGTGATCTGAGGAAATCCCACCGCTGCCACCAGATGTCAAATAAAAACCAAGGTAGTGTTTTACTGTTTTTTATTCGTGATAAATGTTGATCCCGAGTTGGAGTTCACACAATTTGACTTGTGATCTGAGGAAATCCCACCGCTGCCACCAGATGTAAAATGAGAACCAAGGTAGTGTGGTACCCTGTGTTTTATTTGTGATCAATTTTGATCCCGAGTTGGAGTTCACACAATTTGACTAGTGATCTGAGGAATCCCACCGCTGCCACCAGATGCAGGGGTGTGAGCATTTTGTCACCATTTTCACCTGGCTCTCACACCCCTGCAGATGTAAAATGAGAACCAATGTAGTGTGGTACCCTGTTTTGTATTTGTGATAAATTTTGATCCCGAGTTGGAGTTCACACAATTTGACTAGTGATCTGAGGAAATCCCACCGCTGCCACCAGATGTAAAATGAGAACCAAGGTAGTGTGGTACCATACCCTCTGTTTATTATTTGTGTTGAATATTTATCCTGAGTTTGAGTTGTAATTTTAATTTAACTTGTGATTTATTTTTTAATCCTACTGCTGCCACCAGATGTTCAAGTGAGGGGCTTGAACAAATGATCACACTTTATTCATTAGATGATGTAACTTCTGAATAAACATCCAGAGTGCATGGCCCTATTGTTCATGAATGTGACCAGTACCCTGCAAGTCCTGGTCATATGATTGTCAGATAAAATGAGATAAATAATGAGCTCTGTTCCGACCTTTTACCTATATAGTTTGTACTGAATTTAATGTTGAGCCTTTAATAGTTTGAGTCATGAAAATTGAACTTGTGATCTGGGAAAGCCCATTGCTACCAGCAGATGTAAAACGAGGGATGATGATAAAGTGTGGCTCCCTCTCTTAATCTTGATCCTGATTGGAATTCATGCAATTGAACTTAATTGTGATCTGAACTTAATTGGGATCTGATTAAACCACACTGCTGCCACCAGATGTAAAATGAGGTACTAGGTTTGTGCCACCCTGTGTCTTTTCATGATAAATGTTGATGCCGAGTTCGAGTTAATGACATTTAAGTTTTGATCTGAGGAAATCGCACTGCTGCCACCAGATGTAAAATGAGGAACTAAAGTCATCTGAAAAAAACCTTTTTGTTCTGGGCGGGACCAAATCGCAAAGTGCGTGAACAACAAACCAATCAAATCGATCATCAACTCACACAGCAACAGAACAGACAAATCACGCAAGCTCACGAGACCAGACGCGTAAAAATGAAAAGGTTTTCTTCATGCGACTTTAGGTTTGTACCACCTCCTGTCTTTTCTTCATATTTAACTTTTGATCTCAGGAAATCCCACTGCTGCCACCAGATGTAAAATGAAAGACAGGGTTTGCAGCACCCTCTTATTAATGTTGAATCCAAATTGGAGTTCATGCAATTTATCTTGTGATCTAATGAAATCCCACTGATGCCACCAGATGTAAAATCGGGTGACTTTAATTTACGACCTTAATTTACGAGCATTGCTCTTCTAGGTTTTCCCTCCATTGTAATTGCATTTGTATTGTTGTTGTTGACTTACTGGAAAAATAAAAACTGAAACTGAAAATGAAAATGAGGAACTTCAATCTTGATCAAAATAGTTGGGACACTTGACCTCCCCTTTGACTCCCCTGTGCAATGTTGTGAAGAGATATTTCTTGAAGAACTTGTTGCGCACATATGTTCGTCGCAACATTGTATGGTGGGGGAGGGAGGTCCGGGGAGATGGACGTGTATTTTACCATTTAATACCATTATTTTAGCCAACAATAAGAATTTAGCGAAAATAAACAAATTTGTCGTTACAAAATTTTGTGCGCTACGTGGCCTCAAAGTGTTTGTTCCCCGGAATTGAGAAGCTTGCGCCGCTACTGAAAATGCACTGTAAAACTTACTTTTTAACATCATCAGCTTTTCCTTTATAGTGAATTTTTTAAATCGTGACACCAAATTTAAAATTTTATGGGCGTGTCAACGATTCCATTCATTCTGAGAGGCTCTATGCTTTATCTAGTCAATTCAATAGAAATTTGATATAACGATAACAGGTATATGGCCATAATAAAATAAAGTCCGCTTTCTTAGAAAAAAAAATAATGGATATAAAACCAAACCTGGCATATTGGCCAATTATATAAAATAATGTGCCACATTGACTTAAAATCTATATAATGGGAGTATAATAAATAGAAATCTGAAACAGTATTTAGGCCTAACGTTAAAAATATACCATTTAACATCAACTAAAAACTTATACACATATGATGACATTCTCTTTAGTTTTGGTAATTCATAACAAACGACAGCATTATGTGGCCTAAATGTTCTACTATGAGGCCCATTAAATCAAACAAAGAAGCCAATGTGGTGTTCTCCAAATCGAACTCAAATCGATAGAAGGACATCAAACCTTTTAATAATAATTTCAATTAAACCTGATCCAAACCCTTGCGTATTCTATAGAAAAAAGCTCATTTACTGAGGGTTAGATCATATTATTATGTTGAACATTGTTGAGCATTATACGGCTTTTTAGTTTGTTCTGAACACATCCCCTCCAAATATAATCTTACCATCACCAATATGCGCTTGGTGACAGGAATAAAAAAATCTACTATAATGCATAAGACTTTTATATTTTAAGCGCTCATCTGTGGAACTTTTAATCCTTCATATAAATTGACTATTTAAAAACACCTTAAGCTAGGATTCCTGATTTGTCACAGACTGCAGATACCCTAAACAAGGATTTTGGGGTAAAAAGTGCCCTAAGTTTCTAAGCCCTAAGTTACATAACATCGGCTGTTCAAACAAGGTCATCTAAAAAACTGGCCTCGCTGCCGGTTTGAAAGAGTAGAAGGGTTTGCACGTGACGTCATCGTACTCACAACAAAAAGTCCTGTCATATTATAATCTTTTAGCAGTATCACGACACCAGATCACAACTGATGATGACAAGAATATACAATACATTTATTTAGTTTAATTTTCAAGTCTTGATTTGAAGTCAATCACAAGTTACAGTCGATTTTGATGTCTTGTTTACATTACAAATTACTCGACCCCACCAACATGGCGACGAGAACGGTTGCATGCATGGTGCGTATGGCGTCGTGCAAACCCTCTATTGGATGAGGGATACCCTGGTCACGGAAGCCGCAATGCCGGTATGACACCGGACACTGATATACATCGTGCTTAAAGCTACAGTCCCTAAATGGGTGCCATTTTTGCCAACGGCATCTTTACGGCAACTTTTTTCCTACTTACACATATCAGAATAATACAATTTTTGGCTTACATATGTAAAAGAGTCTCTAGTTTATACATGAGACTTTAGTAGTGATTTCACGTCCATTATCAAGGTCAAAATTACGTCAATAAACTACTTCGAAAAATTTACACCTTTTTCGCCGAAACCTTGAAATTTTATGATGTTCGAATGATTCGCCTGTTTTCAAATTTTGACAGATTGTAGGCTTGATACTTTTAATTGAATTACAAATAATATTTTATAAATGTGTTGTGTTGATTTTGAATGATAATGTAACAAACCCGCGTTGTTTTGCCCGAAAAACCGGGCGTGAATTATGACTGTGAGTTCGCCCTGTTTGAGCTATGAATAGCCTGATTTTAGTATCTACATTTTGTCTGATATACGCATTCGCATAATTTACTTACAAATTAAGCATTCCAATGAGGCAAAAATTGCAATTTTTATGTAAACAAAAGAAAAATACGGCATTCTAATGTTTATGTTTTAGATTTTAGTTCACCATCTCAACGCTGCCTTGATAGCTCAGCGATAGATCTCTCGCTTCGTTATGCATGACTAACCCCCGCCATAATCCATGGTTCGAGTCCCTGCAAAGGCAGTGGAAACTATTTATCTTTTCATGATTGAAAAATAGCTAGGATTCACATTTTCCTGAGCATGTGGATTCCTCGTACCCTTAACACCCAAAGCAAGGACAATGAGAAACAAAACAGATAATTTTTTGATCAATAACTGTTGAAATATGATTACAAATGTGGAAAAATTTGTAGTTTTTTTCTAAATATACCCTAAGCGAGGATTGCCTGTGTAAATACATACCATAAGGTCATGAAATTGCCTGTTTTGATACCCTAAACGAGGATCCTACATGTGTAAAATCCTATTTTTGCTTATCAAAACTACTAATCCCCGGGGCTTACAAATGATCACCAAAGATGGTCAATTTGTAAAAAAAATCAGGTACAGTGTGAGTGTTTGCAAAAAATTATGAAAATGGGGGTCATTTTGAAAGCATTTTTAAAGATGGGGTCATTTAGTGAGAGCAATATGTGAAAATCAAAAGTGGGTCATTTAGTAAGATGATGTTTGAAAATTGTGGTTAATTTAATGTTGCCATTTATATTTAGATAGCGCCTCCCCTCCCAACCCCAACCCGCCATCCCCATCCCCTTCTCCCCTATTAACCCTAACCGTACTGAGCAATTCTCCGTTTAAAAACTATCTCCTCGGAAATCTGCACGTTAAAAATGGCGGGTTTCCACCTGAAATCCAACCCGGGACCTCTCACTTCCCGACCCAACTGTCACTATGTCAAGCCACCGAGCACGCGCTGCCATGGCAGCGATTTCGTGACCATTACTAACTCCAGTCTATGACGTATTTGGAATACATGTAAATCGTTCCCTAAATTTACGTTTTGGAAATCACTCATCCCTAAATCTAGTATCTTCTATAAATCGTGTCCGCCGCCGCCTGGATTTTGAGTAAAAAATCTCCTGCATGTAAATTTTAGGTAAAAAATGATGGATTTTTGGCAAATCATGAGTAAAAAAAAGATCTTTTTATTTTCACCGCTTTCCCTGAACAATTTGTCTCAGGGATTGCCATTTTAAACTTCCAGGTGAGCATTAAACAGCTCTCCTGAAACTTTGTAGGTGAGTAGAGAATACAAAGGTCCAATACAGCCTATACAGGGGTAGAATTTTGAACAAATATAGTAAAGCAGACATTTATTTGCACTTTGAATTTTTCATTCTCTGGAGAATGAAAAATTAAGTGATAATGTTTCTAGAAATAGTGAAGAAATCATGTTGTTGAGTATATTTAACCTTCCTAAAGAATAGTGTTTTCATACCCAAGTGGATCATGGCTAATGCCTTTAACTGAATTCATGACAACCTCATCATATCAACACTGGGAAATATTCTTCAAAAACAAATTATATATTCTTTGTGATTCAAATAAGTGTTGAGGTC
>JXSR01S040813.1:25980-42314 GCA_000969725.1 Ophiothrix spiculata | reverse complement strand
TTTATTTTATGTTGTTTGTATATATTGTAGTTTTATTATACATGTACATGTTATATATGGAAATAAAGTTGATATGAGATTGAACATCTACGTGGCTATAGAAAAATCTAGCTTTGACACATTTCTGTATAGCTCAATATCCCCGAAGGCCCCGAGTTCGAACCCCACAGTTGAGTGTGCTTGAAATTCCCTTGTCTCGTAGAAACCCGTACGAAACTCGGGGAGCTGATCGCTTATTTGGGCTATAGTGGTTGGTGATTTTTTTTTTTTTTAATCTCGGTGTTCACCATTACGGAAGGGGGAAATGTTCAGACAGAAAAGTCACAATTTATCAGAATTTATGATACACATGTGTCACCTGAAATCACCTTTTTAAAAGAATTCAAGATTCACAAGATTGTTTGTTGCAGACATTTTACTATTATCCTATCATTTAACCTTAATGTGTTAATTGGTTTCTGAAAATAATTCTTATTTTTCTTCTCCGTTTCCCTTGTCTATCCAGAATGTCTACATGGAGCACCTCGGAATCATCACCCGCCTCCCATGATGGAGAGACGAGCAAAAAAGAAACCAAACAATCAGTGGATTTACCGAAAAAGAAAGCGACATCATTCGGGGGCATCGAATCTATAGTGAGAAGACTTCATCAAGTGCGGACAGAAACAGGTGATTCTATATCCCAACCGGGATCTGATACCGAAAGCCAAATCGGTACTGAACTTTTGAAAATTAAAAAAGAGCCGGTAGATACAACGTGCAATACTGATGCGGCATCCACATCGATATCAAAAGAAGCCGCAACAGCTATGTATTCCTCAAAGAGAAGTGGACGCAAGCGGGTTTTTATTAAAAGAGAACCCGTTGATTTTGAGGATGAATACGGCGGAAATGATAGGAATGAGACAATGTGGCCTGTACGTATAAAACAAGAGCCTGTTGATCCTAGTGAAACATCAGCAGGGAATTGTTCAGGAGACACAACAAGAACTTTGGGAGACTTTGTGATGAGTGCAGCTTCATGGGTGTCAAATCTTGTTGCATCAGAACTTGAAAAAGCACCCGAGAAAGACCCAACACCACCACCACAACCACCTGCTGATACAGATTCTCCTGAAAGTCTATTTTCTGAGAAGAGTCTTCATAAGATCATTGAAGCACAGTTGCGTAAGTCAAACGAACCATCTCTGTCAGAAAAGAGACTTCATAGTGTTATAGAAGACCAGTTGGATAAACCCATAAATGTTACACAGATCAAAGTTGAACCTGGAGTGAGCGTGCCATTGTCGAAAGCGGAGAAGAAGGAGATGAAGAAGGCACGACGTGAGGCAAGGCAAGCTAAGAAGCTGAAGAAAGCTATTAAGAAAGAACGAGAAAGAGAACACGAATTTCAACGTTGTGGCGGTAGTCCATTTGATAGACCACTAAGTGGCGTGTCATCTAACAGCGATAGCAGTGTGAACCCCTTTGCTAAATCAATCAGTCCGTATGATAAATCCCCATCTAGTGGACCTGAAACCAATTTAGCTTCCCAATGTTTGGAATCATTTGCAAGAATGGTGCAATTCAGAGATTTTACAGGTAGTAGTACCCTTGAAAATCAAAGTCCATTTCCAAATTCTCCAGCACAGCAGGCACAGTTTCCTGAAATAGCCGGTAATCCACCAGTCTCAATGGGTTTACTCACACAGAACCCATCCAGTCAGAGAGGATCTAATCCAGGTCCAATTCAGCCAGCCACAGCTGGAAATCCGCCAGTCCCAACTGGCTTACTCAGTCATGCCTTGCCATCCCTGACTGCTCCAGTACCCACTTCTGCTGGAAATCCACCCGTCCCCACTGGACTGTACAGCCACGCCCATGTTCCATCGTCAACTTCTGAATTTTCTTCTGGTTTTTCACCCCAACCACAACCACAAAGATCATCCCCTGCTCTTAATCCAGATGGAGGAGATCCTGCAACCCCAGAACACCCTGCTTCTTTGTTTTTAAAATCCATTGCACAAAGAAATTCGACACAAGCTGAAGTGAATAATACTGTTCCACCAGTTTCAGAGTCTACACAAATTTGTGAAAGCACTTCAAGACCAGCAGATGTACCAAGTATTGATCAGTCTCAGCGCATTGATCCTAACTCATCAAAGAGTCCTCTTGAACAGCTCTTAAAAGTATCTGAAACCCCTCAACAGCATACATCAGCAAAAAGTCATCTTGAAAGCTTGCTTAAAGCAAAAGACATAAAGGACAAGTGGTCAAAACCATCTCCCCAACTTTCTCAGCAGATACCACATCAAGTCACTAAGGTTCACACAATGTCCTCATCACATATTCTCAAAGTTCCAAAAGTGACATTTTCTGGAAGGAAAGTAAACGAGAGTAATCATGAATCATTCGTCAAAGCGGGTGCAATTGATCGTCTTTTGGCCGCATCTGGAGTCAGTTCAGATTCAGAAGACAGTGGTAGAGAAGAAAGAGACCTCTCAAATGATCCAGAATGGAATCCCGGCCAGGAGGAAAGAGCTTCGCGGAAACGCAGATTAGTGCATCATCAAACCGATTCAGAATTATATCAAGGAGTTACCCAAACTCCTGAAAATGTCCTGCACATTGCAGGAGAACCGAGTATGAAATATCAGAAACTTGTTACTTCTGCTTACCCAAATCCAAGCATGAATTCCCTGGTGAACGGAAACAAATCCACTGAACTTTCTGCTTCAAACACTTTGGCCAGATTACTTCAAATGGCTAATAATAGCCAAAGTAATGCGCAGACACCAGTGAAAACAATTCAGCCAACTTCATCATCTCCAGCAAGTGTTGTTAAGGCTTCACCTACCCCAAAGCCAGACTTTTCAGCTAAACAATCCGCTTTTGGTGCAATGCAAGCTTTCGCACAACTTGTTGAAATTCAAGGAAAGACGCCAACAACAACACCAGCAAAACCCACGCAGAAATCATCACGTCCTGAAAAACTCTCCGATTCTATACCATTTATTGCACAACTTAATAAAGCGCCGTCACCTCCACAACATCCGCAAGGGCAAACTAGTCATATTACTCACGGTGCTAGGCATAAATACAATTATGGAAGGCCCTCACCAACAATTCTTAACGGAAGCCCCATGTCTGACGTTGATGGACCACAAGATCTATCGATGCATTCCAAGATTAAAATTAAACTTGAACCATTGGACGCAGATGATTGTATCAGTGATATCAATTCAAGAACACCCCGCAAGAGTGTTGACCTGCTAGACAGGCATAAACTGCACTTCACGTGTAGTTTCTGTTGTCGAGAATTTCCGTCTATAACAGATATGACTGACCACAAGTTACGAGATCATTATAGCAGTAATTTTGAAAGTTTTGAAATGGTGACTTAGGTATGGTTTTAAAATCAAGTGCAAGAAATTAACATTGAACAGTGAGTTCCAACTAATGTCTTTTGGATTGCAGTTCAACTGGACAAGATCAGTCAACAGCTCATTTTTAAAGCTGACCCTCATGTGTTAAAAGTCCATCCGTTATACATTGCATGACATGTGTGGATATCAAGGGATTTCAAAAGGACATACTTTTTTGAGCTACCAAATATTTGATGCAACAAATCTTTTAAATCTTATACATAATTCCAATGTATTTTTTTACAAAAAGGGAAGCTTGGTACAATGAAAAATCAATACACCACACTTCAATTGTACGTGATGCCAAACATTTTATGGTTTACAACCCCAAGCCTTCGTTATTGATTAGAAAATGCAATGGAAGGGGGAAGCAGGCTAGTGCAGTAGTACTTTCCTCACTTTGCACCAATGAGTCCTGGGTTTTATTCCTGGTCCCAGCGCTGTATGTGCATTTGGTTTTCAGTCCATGCTCGCTTCCACAGGCATGACAGGTTCTTCTCCGGGTACTCCAGTCTTCTTCCTGCATCTAAAACTGATCCGTCTTGGATCTCATTGGAAATAAGCTTCTGTAGAGGGTTTCTTGGGTTATCCTTGGCGATTAGCCTAAAAGAATTTGTTCTTTCTTTCAAGAATTAAATTATAATAAAGACCTGTGGCATCAAACATTTGGTAGCTCAAGAAGAAAATAGCCTGGTCCTTTAGCATAATACGGCTTGGTATCTTATTGTGAATGAAACCATGTAGGGCAGTATTTAAAAGTGCATATTTATGTGGCAGCTTGACAGTTATCATTGAATCTTTAAGATCAATACTATATAGAGGGTTTGCACCTGACGTCATCGTACTCACAACACCATTTTCATGGGCCGGCAAATAAAAAATCCCGTCATGTTGTAATCTTTTAGCAGTATCACGATACTAGATCACAACTGGTGATGACAAGAATTTACAGTACATTTATTTAGTTTAATATCAAGTCTTTATTTGAAGTCAATCACAAGTTACAGTCAATTTTGATGTCTTGTTTACATTACAAACTACTCCGACCCCACCAAGATGGCGGTGAGAACGGTTGCATGTATGGTGCGTATCGCATCGTGCAAACCCTCTATAACTGTATGGTGCAGTGATTCTTGGACATATGTAACTCTCCTCCACGAATGAGCTGTAAAGTTGGTCTTATAAGTGAATTATAAGTGACAATTGTCAATGGGCAACTGTAGCTAGATATAATCGGCATTAACCGAACTGTCTCGCTTGCACTGAATTGTGTAATTTTACAAATATGGCTTGTTATCCTTCATGATGGACTTTTAAGAAATCTTTGAGGGTAAACAAAGTCTCTATGCTATACATAATTATAGTGCTATGAGAAGACAAATTGACTTTGGTCGGGGTCAGACAGATTTACTACAATAAATTTTGCTGTCGTAATACGTCAGACCCGTATTTATTACAATTGGGTTATCATCGCATTAAAAAAAAATGAACGACGACAATTTTGGTCATTGAGATAGTAGATTTATTGTAATAGAGTTGAAAGTAATGAGGTAAAAACAACGTGTGTCCGCATCTTGTCGTCGTAAACATAATGCGAGTGACCTTAAGTTCAAATAAGCTCCACTTTGACACTTTCATACGACAATCTGGTAATTGGTTTGGTCCTAGTGTGGCCGGAATGTAATACGTCACGATTGTAATAAATTATTGCAAAAAGTATGTCTGACCGCATGCCATAATTAGTTTCGGCAATAAAATTATTGTAGTAAATGCCACCTCGTAATTCGTCTGACCCCGGCCTTATATTTTACTTCAGGGAAGTCATGGTTTTTAAGGTCATATTGGACTAACATCAATTAATTAATTACAGGGATGAGAAAGTTCCTCTTTTCAGCTGATTTCCTCTTTTTTGATCATGTTCATATGCTAAAATTTAGGTTTTTTATTTATTTTCAGCCCATTTTTGACCTTTTACCCAACTTTACAACACTTTTCCTCTTTTTTGACAATTACCCATTCTCATCCCTGTAATTATTATGTTATATGTCATTTACCTCTTCTTTTATCCAACAATTTGCATGTGGACAAATTACTGTATTAACAGGAATATTTTCGCGAGCAGAATTTTTCGTGAAACCAGACAATCACAACCTTTTTGTGCGTGTTAAGTTAGCATTTTTAAGCTTCATTACATAGACCGGCACATAAAATAAATGTTTTCGTCTGGTGTTATATTCGCAGTTAGATTTTGATTCGCAAAAATTAAACCCTCAAGAAAATAACCCCGTTCTGCAGTATGTAGGCCTACATTGTTTGTGCTTGGAAAAATACACTGCCTACATATATTTATTAAACTTGTGAACCAGGCTGGCTGGTTGCTGTGCTGATAACCTGTCATTTTTGAAAAAGTTTTTGCTCTGTAACTCAGCAAAGAAAATAAATTCATAAAAGAATGGAATTCCGGAAGTGGAGTTATATGCTGAACACAATGATAATGTTGATTTTCAACAAAAATTTACGATTTGGCCCTAGAGCCAATTTTTCAAGTATAATATTTCCTAGCTTTGACTTGAGCAAATTTTAGGTTTTCTTGAAACTTTTGATGCCAAAAATAAATATTTACGGTTGGCCTTCAGAACAAAATATGCATTTTGGTTTAAAATTGAACTCATTTGAAGGTTTACTTAAAGGGGCAATTCATGATCCACATTCCATGCTCAAGGGCACCCATATGAAAATTGAGTTTTTAGCTAATAAGAATCCTTGACTGATATATATTACAATCCCCAAAGCATTCTTTCAAATGTTCTAGCCTTTTTTAGAAAAGTGAGAAAATTTGCATTTTCTAATTATTGTCGGGGCCCGACAGTAATTACAACACAGTAGCCTATGGAGATTTTTAAAATACTGAAAAGCTTGCAACTTGAAAAAGAATGGTTGGAATCAAGTGAAATTTTCAGAATACATTTATGTTGTATTCTTCCTTTTATTTAGCTAGAAAATAGGTGAGATTTTTGTCACATCAAAATCATGAATTGCACCTTTGCTGAGTTACAGAGCAAAAAACATTGCCATAATAGATTGGATGACATCAGCAAAAACAAAAGCTATGCCAGTTGATCACGATGTTAGCTCTAGTGAAAGGAAAAGTATCAAATGTAAAATAACACTACTCAAGGATGTGACCGTGGTCAAGGTTAGGTTACGGTCAACTAGAGGTCATAGCTGGTCATGCAAACATGAGTAGTTATGTGAGGTCAGTTTGGAAGAGTCATACCTATTATGGTGTCGCTCTACAAAGGGTTAAGGTGGAGCGAATTTTTTTATTGGTATCAGAATAAAAAGTATTATTGGCATTTTTTAATGGCATCAATTGATTACTTTCAAATGTACAAACTGGACCATGCCATCATTGTCACTACAAATATTTTCATTTTATCAGCCAGTGTATTTTATTTTTAGAGTTTGATGTCACTAAGATCATACAACGAGCTGTGATCATTTTGGTTGGGGGCATTTCATGAGTAGTCAAATTAAATAATCCAAGTTCAACTTTTGCACATTTGTTCTAAAAGCAACTTTTGTGTTGAATGTAATTCCTTTTTCTTGTGTTTCTGTTATTACAGTATTATTGAAATTATATTTCTATCTCTTCTTTGTCACTGTGGTTATAAATTGTTGAGAAAGGGATCTTATATTGGACCCCACCCCCTGGTTATGGGAATAAATATGAAATAGTCTGAACCGATTTATTTACAACCCTTGAACATGTGTAAACTTCAATGTGGTCACTCTACTAAGATAATTGCATAAGCCTTTTTTTTCTTCAAAAAAATAGTCAATATTTTTTTCTTCAGAAAAAGAGTCAAGATTTATCTGTTGCTTTTAATGAACAATTCCAATTATAACGTATTACAACAGATTCCTGTGAAGTATCTCTAAATGTATTTATTTATTTGTAATTATTTATAATGTTAAAATCCATGTTAACCTATGGTCACAATTATCCGTACAATGACTGACTGGCTACGAATTTGCAAAAAATGTACTGACAGCCCAGAGGCAATTACTTTCCAGATCAGACGCTAAATGTGGATATCTTGAATACTAATTTGGAACCAGTATCATGGACATGTATTCAAAAGTCTACCTAACAATATATTAAAGCAATACTACAAAGTGTTAAAAATGGAGTTCCCCCTTTCACCCATGACTTTTGATTTTATTAGCTTTTTGAGTTTGTTTTTGGTAGATATTTATACCCTCCAAACGATTTGGCTTAAATATGCTTACTTTTTTTGTTATGACCATTTGTTGAATTAAATTCGGTCCACGTGTAACAGTATAGGAAGGCAGACATGTGCTTTTTATCCATTTTTCTGTGGCATAACAAGTTTTTGACAAAATACACTTGAAAAAGGTTTTAGATACATGTAGTCACATTCCTTCAGTTTAGGCTGTTTTTACTCAAAACTATTTCTGATCAAAATCTTATAGTATTGCTTTAAACTAGTAGGGTACACAATTGTTCCCAAACCAAAAATTTGGGGTTACAGATTCCACTTTATGCTTATATTTATCAGATATTAGTAAAAAAACGTCTCTAAAATTATCTAATAATAATGAATTTGCACGTTTTAGAAATTCATACTCATAATGCTGACTAGTGACTGTACGACTGCTGAAAAATATACCCTTTTTTTTCTAAAAATGCATGAAATTGTAACCATTTTGTAAAATGGTCTACATAAGCAATTTTGTTCTAGCAGCTGCCATTAAGTTTGTACCAAATGGTCAATTAACTGTCACTAAGCTGTTTGTAGCTGGTCGTATGAAGTATTGTGACCATGGCTTTAATGGCCTTTATTTTTGTCATAGTCTGTAATCTGATCACTGTCAACTATATGTTATTACTATGAATTAGAAAAATTGTATCACTTTCAAGGATCTCAAAAATGTATCATTTACTCACTCCACACTCTACCTCTTTGTACTTCACTTAATATATCTGCTACAGAATAGTTCGATTCATAGAACCCTTGTTTTTTAGGAAGACACAAACCAATATAAAGGTAGGCCTATATATCTACAAAGTCCAGTGCTCTAGAAAGCCAGTTACTGCCCACCACCCCCACAAAAAGGTGTGATCAGTTGGCTATCTAGAACTCCGTGGTTTCTAGTAGTCAGTGGATGGATTATAATGTGATGGTGGATTTGTATTGTGGATAGTATCGCCGAAAAAACAAAGGACGTATGGATCGGACTACTACAGAAATGTTATTTTGTGTCTAAATATACTGTCTTTTTTACTAGATATTGTACAATAGTATCTAATTGAACCCTGTTAACACATGGTTATTATCTGACTGATTTTACAGCATTGATATAGAGGGGAGATACAAGACTTGGTGCTATAGGCCAAACAATAATTTATAGGACAGAGTAAACAAAAATCCATATTGCAGGGCCCCATTGTTTGTAAATGCAGCCCCTGTATGGATTTTTGTTTAAATTGTCCAATAATGTTTTATTTTGCCTATAGTTTTTAGTTTTATTCCACCATGTGGATCAAATTATGGGTATTCGGATTTTGTCAAATATGCACAAATATTGAAAATGTGCACTCATCTGTGCATTCATTTTTGCATACCATTTTGCCCGAAGTAGTGTTTGCCATGTGCGCGATCAAATATCTGCACATTAAGTTGATTTTGACGGGACTCGATTGAGCCCGGATATCCCAATTTGAGCCCATGTACTGCCTCGCTTAGTATAGGGAATCTGGGATCTGCCCTCTATGAATTTGTAATAATCTCCTCGCTATTTATATAATTGTTTCACATACAAAATCTGCACTTGGGTCCCCAGAACACTTTGATCCATACAAATAAAGGAGGTTTAAGATTTAGACAAGGTTTAAAGTTAGACCAGGACTAAGACAAAATCACTTCTGCCATAAAAGGACTTCTTAACAATTTTGAACTTCCAACGGCTTTAAGATATTGAAGATTCAACCATAACTTTTAATCACAAGCTTTAAAAACAAAATATGACAATATTAGTTGAGGAAAATATATTTAGCTGTGAAATGAAAATTTTACATTACACCAGGTCTTAACTTTAAACCTGATCTAACTCTTAAACCTCCTTTGTGCATATGAACCTTTTTGTTTTCGTGTTAGCAGCGCACCATTAGATTTCCAGGGGGAGCTGGAAGTTTGGTTCGGGGTTGATTGTTTTTTTCGCGCCCCATTCGGGAGCAATTTTTTCCCCTGGAAATTACTGTTTTTCTGCCTATTCCATGTTCAGGGGGTGATTTTTTTTCTTCTGCCTGTGGAGGGAGAATTTTTCTTTCAAAAAACTTCTAGCTCGCCCCTGGAAATCTAATGGTGCGCCCTAAGCACTATTTATGTTGTACAACAGACACAGCATAAAAGTTTTTTTGACAAAATAACAATTCTTTGTGAATTTTAATCTAGGAATACACTTCTGTAAATCTAAGTGGTCATTAATTTTTTCCACAGTTAAGCTGGCTTCAATTAGAATCTTTGAGTGTCACTTTAATCTTGGGTTTATTAGATTGAGACAGATTAATTCCAAATCTATCAAGGGCATAGATTTGAAATAAAGACTTCTCCAGCAAAATGCCCCCCCCCCCCCACCCCTATCATATCTATCATTTCTTTTTTGTATTTTGGTATTACCCTGAAGAAAACTTTGAACAAGTATGATCTCTTGTTAGTGGTGCTTATAGCTTGGTCACAATAATCGTACGAACGGCTTGCTATCGGTGTTTGGTCCATCAAATAGGACCACGCGACACCCTCGCTGCTCGCTTTACTCACTGCTCGTGGTCCTTTTAAACGGACTTAACACTGCTCATGGGCTGTTTGTACGATTATTGTGACCAAGCTCTTATCTTGGATCTGTTCTTGAAACATGTCATGCTTAATGTAAATTTAAAACATTTTATCACAAAACCAGAAGTGGGAACATACCTCGGAATTTTCAAAGGAGATCCTTCGTTTTTCATCAGTGAGATGCGACTGACTCAGATCAAGAGCTTTGGGTACTTGACCGAAGAACAGTCTTGTAGACTCCCGGAAGTTTATGTCCTATAACAATTATCTAACAATGTCTAAAAAAGTCAAAGTTCTACAAAGTCAAATGTGACACTATGATTGGTATAATATAGACATGGAAATGCTTTTTAGTGATGTAAAAGCATTTTCAGAGATTTGTATGCATTTATATTTATTTTTGTAAGTATAATTTGTAGAAGGGAGCTAATGGAGTTGGGGTTTTCTTGTACTGGTATATTCAATTATTATGTGAAAATAGTGAGAGCTGCACCAACTGACCAGCAAGGGAGACTTTGGATAGATCACAATACCGTAGAGTGCCAGTATATGGCACATTTTTCCAGTTTCTGTTTCATCACTTCATCCTAACAATGTGGCTGATAAGTTGTAACAATTTGTTATAAATTCTGATTTAAGACAAATGCATCGTACATTTTAGCATGTGTTTAGCCATCGTACATTTTAGCATCTGTTTAGCCAATCATATCTGTTTGTTTTGTGGTAAATGCCATGTTTTGAAGCAAAACATGACGTGCCATATACTGGCACTTTACAGTAGATTCAAAAGATAATGTAAAAATTATCAATCTCCAAAGGGGTATTATGTGATTGCTTACCCCGAAAGGGGGGACTTAAGAATTAGTGTTGCTGTCGTAATCTATAGTAAGTTTGCTATATGTGACCCATCATATCGAAAGGTACCTTAATACCAGCATAGTAAATTACGAGATATGGGCCATTGAAACTGAGCATAGTCAAAAATCACGTCCAAGGTCGAATTTCTAATTTCATCAGAAACGTTACCTTTGAAGTGTACTCTATCATATTAATGAGGCTCCAACATCCAAAACATAAGATTAATTTGTTATAAAACAAGATACAAATCCTTTCTCCATTCAAGTTTTACCAGTACAGAAACTTTAAACTTGATTTTCTCAGAATTATAGTTTTCTGAATCAGCTTGATGCCTTTTACCAATTTGGATGTAACTTTGCAAGTGAATATCCAATAACTAAAAGCAAGGTTTCATTTTAAAGCTTAAAATATAATCTTTTAGATGAGACCAAAAAATCAATTTTCATTTGGGACCCTTAAGGTACCTCTCGATATGATGGATTATATCAATTTATTTGCCAACTAATAGTAGATCCTAATGAATTTATCAATTTCAGATGGTAGCTGATCTATGCTAGTTTTAACCAATTCAAGATGTTGCTATTCTGTAGCACCCTCTCGTCATGTGAGTGCAAGAAAGTCGTATCTGCAATAGCTGCCATTTATCATAAATTTGGATTTCACACTGTAAAATCTCCAGTCTTGGGTCAGTGGTTCTTGAAATGGTTCTTCAGGTGACACCGTCACCTGAAGAACCATTTCAAGAACCACTGACATAAGACACTGAAATTTTGAGAGATTTTTCACATTCTTGTGACAAGATGTAAAAAAGATATAACTTAGGGCAGCCATTGCAGATATGACTTTCTTGCACTCGCATGACCATCTGTAGTTTGAAATGTAAATGCAACTGCATCTCTGCGCACACTTTAGGCAACAAAACTACCTGCTCAAATTTCCTGTTGGTGGAAATTGTGAAAAAAGAGGATAGGTGAATCTACACATGAGGGTGGTTTTCAGAATTATTGACAGCTCTTAACAGTGACTGAAACTCTTTTAACAACTTACCATATTTCCTTAAATACAGGAGCTTGCTGTTGTTGATTTGTGATGAACACACAGTGGATTTTCAAATTAGTGCATCAGGCACAGTATAGCGTTCATTTACAAAACACATGTCACACCAGCGTTGCGGCTTCCTTCAGCTTTTAATATGACCATATAGCATCAGACAAAGTGATATGTTTATGTTATTGATCCTCATTTTATCTCAGTCAGTTTCAAACTCTATGGTCCGTATGCACAAAAGAGGTTTTAGACTTAGACCAGGTTTAAAGTAAGACCTGGTCTAAGTCAAAATTACTACTGCCATAAAAGAACCTTTTGAAGCATTTTTGAAATGCAGAAGCTTTAAAACATTGAAGATTTAACCAAAAAGCTTACAGACAACACACAATATGACAATATTGCTTGAAGAAAATATATTTAGCTGTGATACAAAATTTGACTTAAACCAGGTCTAACATTAAACCTGGCTTAACTCTTAAACCTCTTTTGTGCATACGGACCTTAAGGTCTAGATACACTTCGTCATTTTTGTAGTCATTTTCATTCAGAATTTTTCTTAGGGTGTTACATTTTCACCACTATGTTAAATTTTCATTCGGAACGAAAATTTTCATTTTATTTTTTTCTCATGGTGTAAAATTTTTGCCATGGAGTAATATGTAGTCGTCTGGATTTTACAATTGGTAAAAATGATGAAGTCTATCAGGCTGTTTCTATTAAAGATCATTTTCCGGAAGAAACCGGCTAATGGAGTAGAAGTATTCAATAGAAAAAGGCATTCTCCGCCATTATCCGTCTTTTTAGCGGCTAAAGTTTAGCCGCTATTTATCCTGCTCTTTGCAGGATAATGGCGGTGAGAAATATCGCAAGACGGCAATAGAAACTGAAGCCGTCGCATTTTCCGGCGAAAAATATATTCGTCACGCCTCACAGACTGCGTGTGCACTTGTGCGTACGCGTTGACAAGCGACTTGGTAGTGACGCGTAGGTATAACGCGTAAGAACTTTTATCCGGCAATTTGTAAAGGTCACTCGACCCTGTTCACTTTGCGCAAACTGTAATCTAAAAGAAACTCGACGCTCACCGCTATTATGCGGTTAAATTTTATCCGGATAAATACAGGATAATTAATAGAAACACGCTGTATCTGGCGCTTATGATTTAGAACAGTTGCTTTACATGTTGATTGTCTATGAGCGATAGCAAGCAAGTTTTACAAGTATTAAGATTGTGTTGAATTTTCACAATTACTCTGTATGTGTGTATGTTTGATTTATTTCAAATTGTTAATCAATTTTGTAAATGATTACTATTGATTAATTGGGGAAGTGTCAAATTGCGTACCGCTTAATTTTAGTGTGTAATATTATTATCAAATTCTTGAATGTCTTTCAGGTGTAGCGATGTGCAAATTTAGGTTTGTAAATTGTATGTTTTGTTCTTACTGATCATGTTCAATAAATATTAAGTTGATACGCCTACAGGCTGTATATAATGACATTAATGTACTGTCGATATATTTATTTCTGAATTTAACCAGGTGTCCCAAAACTTGGTTACATGTGGCAAAATTATATAGCTTGTGAAAAGTGTACCAGTTGGAGATATGAAACTTTGAAGAAACACATTCCTCTTTTAGATGCACATAAAATTTTGATATTGTTGCAATGTGTTTTTCTGAGTTTAACCCTTAGAACCCGACGAGCCGGTATACCGGCTCACGTGAACATGTACCGTATACCCAATGAGCCGGTTTACCGGTTTTAAGATCACGTGTAAGAAACTTCATGTGTTCGTCAACAGGCATGGGTAGTTACAATTTTCAATGGTCTTATTTAGAAGACATCAATAAAGTTGTGAACCCATGGTTAATGGGTCATTTTGCTCTGATTTACTCGCCAGAGGTGACAAATTCCTCATATTTTTTGTAAACTTGATCACAATTTTTCAACAAATATAAGCCGGCTTCTCCCATAGACTACAACGTAAAAGTCGAATATGTTGGTGGACATAAATAGTATTCTTTTGTGAATGCTGGTTATTGGAACAAATCAGAATACTGTAAAATGAAAAAGTAAAGCAAGGGAAATCAAAATCAAAGTAAGTGTATGGTTATATTGTGTATTTTAACTTTTGGGTTGGCACAGGTCAGCGGTACAGATACACGTGGAATGGCCAGGGTTCAAAGGGTTAAATAAAGAGAGATACCTTGCATATTTACACAAACTTCAAAGAGCTAAATCCTCTGTTTCGTTGAATTATACAAAAATAAGTAGGTTTGAATAACAGCTGTTGCATAAGCATATCTTGACATTAACTGTCAACTTTTCGTAAGCTGTTAAAAATCCGGGGGGGGGTGGTGGGGGGGTACTTACATTGACAGAAGGTACGGGTATGCCGCCCTCAAGACCCCCTTTTTAAGTTTCCGCTCCCCAAGATACTCTTTCCAAGATTACTTCAGTTCCGAAGACCCCTTTTTCAAAGAAAATGACTCGGTGTGTTTTCAACCTAATTTTGAGCGATTTTCAGCTCAAATAGTTGTGTTTTTATGGGGGAAAAAAGATTTCCTGAGAGCTCAATTCGGGGAAAAAATCAGTTCCATGGACCCTTTTTTTGACCAAAAATCCGTTCCATTGTTGGATATTGTGGATCTCACATACGTACCAACATTTTTTTGAGTCCCCCCCCCCCCCGGGTTGAAAATGAGAGCCAATAAATTCTTAAGGATTATACAGTCAGTTCTCTGAATTGCAACTACCTTCACGTCATGTCCTTCAGAAATGTGTATCGCCCGTGCACCTCTCCAAGTGCAATTATTGTCCGAGCTGAATTATTGTGGGTTTTTTTAAATGTCAAGATTTGCGCCCATTTGGCGCAAATTTTCTAAAATTATGAGAAATAGACACACTAAATTTCAGTGTATTACGACATTTAGGGGTATGAATTTGAATATTTTACGCCATCGGGTTGGAATTTGCTGTACATAATTTTGAGGTGTCTGACAAGCGTGCGTACCACTTTTTTCTTCGAGCGGCCCCCGGGTTGCAAACACTAGCACTACCCTCACTAGCCCCCTCCTCTAATCCACCTGTCTTCTCTCCTCTTTTTCCTTTTTTCCTGCAGTCTCAATTTGCCAACTTACAGTAATGTGCCAACTGACTTTTTCCCGGGGCCTAGCCCCCCCCCCAACACTCTAGCTGCGCCACTACAACAGGTACCAGGTACGTTATCATCTTTTCGGTAACAGCCCCCTAGTCCGAAGGTTCACTAGTCTGAAAATGAAATAAGGTTTGCTAGTCCAAAAGCGTGTTTTCCTATACCTGAGGGTTCGCTACTCCGAACTTGAAAAAAGGTCCGTCAATCCGAAAATAGGGTTCGCTAGTCCGAATTTGAAAAAAGGTTCGCTAGTACGAAAATGAAATAAGGTTCGCTAGTCCGAAAGTGAAAAGAAGTTCGCTAGTCCGAAAATGAAAAAAGGTTCGCTAGTACGAAAATGAAATAAGGTTCGCTAGTCCGAAAGTGAAAAGAAGTTCGCTAGTCCGAAAATGAAATAAGGTCCACTAGTCCGGAAAAAAAATGGGTTGCAAATCAACAAAAGTAATTATTTTTCGGACTAGCGGACCCTATTTTATTTTCGGAATAGCGAACCTTATTTCATTTTCGGACTGGCGAACGTTATTTCATTTTCGGACTAGCAAATCCTATTTCATTTTCAGACTAGCGAACCTTATTTCATTTTCGGACTAGCGAACCCTATTTCAATTTCGGACTAGCGAACCATATTTCATTTTCGGACTAGCAAACCTTAGGATTAGCAAACCCTTTTTAATTTCAGACTAACGGACCTTATTTCATTTTTGTCTCGCCTGAAAATTTTCAGAAAGAGACATAGCAATGCAATTTTCTGTCCGCCGTCCGCCGTCCGGAGCGTATCTCAAAAACCACATTACCTACGTTGATGATATTTGGTGACTGGGTAGACCTGGTGCCGATCTAGATCCATCAACATTTTGGTCGCAAAATATGCTAATTAAGTACCTAATTTGCATAATTTATGCGTAAAATGCTTTATATGGCATATTTTACAAACCGTGCACCCTACATTCATGAAATTTGGTGGGTTGATGGGGATAGAGCTGCGCTTGTGCCAGCTGCAATTTGAGC
>JXSR01S040811.1:0-10615 GCA_000969725.1 Ophiothrix spiculata | reverse complement strand
GTTTTAATTTCCTAGTTGAAACCTCACGGCATGATTTTATCGATTCTCCTGCTCACGGACACCGTACTTTCCGGGACCGGTGTCCTTTCAGCACAGTATGACGCCATATTCACGACACAATCTGGAAGATAAATGTGACCAGGGTTCATGATGATCATTACTAAGAAGCTTGTCATTGCACCGCTCTTTTCATTCTAAGCACTAAACACTATCTCAGTCTTAGGCACTATACAAGCTGGAGGGATTAGCACACCTATACCAATGTATACATAGCATTATCAATAAAAAGTGCACTTTTGCACTTCAAGAAGAGGTAAGAAAACAAATCGGCAACACCTTACTAAACGTATCAGCAATCGTAGTCATGATCGGCAACAGAGAAAAACTGTAGGTCCCCAAGAAAAACATTATTGATTAAATCATCAATATTGTACAGGCAAATATATGAATAACTGAACGTGTCGATAATTCGACTTTCCGACTATAGCAGATATCGGCAAAGTATTGTCGATTCGTTTTCGTGCCTCCCTACATACCCGTTGAATAATCATTGCACATAAGAATGGTAAACAAAGATACAAGTCCTCTACGATGTAAATATTTGAAAGGTTACAATTTCGTTTTCGAAAAACAAAAATATATTTGAAATAAAATTCATTTGTAGCAACTTTCAGCTACTCCAGCAACAAGATTGAAAATGCATGGTTTTTGCAGCGTGTACGTGTTTTAATATGCACTGAAAATTGTGTTTCATCATTTGACAAATAATAATTTGTCATGAAAATGGTCTAGTATGACAAACTATAATTTGTCGTGGAATTCGTCATACAAGTATTGGACGACGAATTAAAATTAGTCATGAAAAACGGTCTAGTATGACGACTTTCTCATGACAATTAGTCATGCTGAAAAATTAGTTTGTCATGAGAAAAAAATAATTTGTCATGCACAAAAATTAATTTGTCATGCAAGAATAATAGTCTGGTCAGAATCTGATGATGAAGTATGAGTCCTCCTATGCAATCGACTCGAGAATAAAACGCCACGCCACGCCACTTCTTGAAGATACGGAAACCCGTTATATACAATATCATTCGTCATGCATATTATTCAACTCTCTGGTATGGTTAGTCGTGCTCAAAGAAGTTTGTCAACATAGCTCGTCATGCATACATTAGTTTGTCTTGACTTTGGCTCGTGACAATGTGCATTTGTCAATTAACGAAAAGTATATTTGTCAATCGTTCAAACTCGTCGCAGTTACAAAAATAGTTTGTCCTGCATTTGTTTTCGTTTGTCATGCGTCCGCAAATATCGTCAAGCGACGAATAAGGGTAAATTCACTTGCATGACTAATTAATAACCCCTGTTTGACGACTTTTCCACCACGTTTGACGAAATAATGTTTTCATTGTGGTGATGATACGACTTCTTTAGGCTGTCTCTATATCATGTAATTATTTTCATTGGAAAAATATTTTACTTTTAGCTAGCTCTCTGGGATCTATTTCAAGCAAACATCAAATCACTTCTTAAACGAGTAATTGCATTCGTAGTTGCGTTAGACAAAATAATTTTACAATTTGCTCATTAAAGCTGTTGAAGTACATAATTTCTTGGCATATGCTAATCGGCGCTCTTTTCATGCAGTCCGTTCAAATCTATTAGGTCTAATATTAAATATTTGACTCATTGTTGGTTTCATTGTTGTCCAGAAGCCAGTAGGTAGTTTGCGATCCTTTTCCCTGCAATAGATAGAAAGAAATGTTAACCTCTAAGGATTGCGCATGCGTTAGGTATGCAAAACGTGCTCGTTATGTTATTTTGTTTCTTTATAAGTTTAGAGCGCAAGGCACAAAACGTACTATTTTGAGCTCACTGCGCTCACCACGTTCGATTGTTGACATTTTGCAAAAATAAGAAAGAAAGGACAATATATAAAAAAAAAGCAATCATTCAAATAGTTATCATTTATCTTTTGATCGATTATCCCATTTTCGACATAACTGAGCATTGTGAAGGGTTGTGCCAGCTTTGATGCTAAATTATGATAGACGATTTAAAAAATATATAATTGTGAAGAAAAAAATCTTATAATTACATGAAATAGAGAATGAATCTGACACTCTTCTGCATGATCGATTCTTGCAATTTTAACATGGGCAGATGCATGTACACAGAAATACACACAGAACAAAATAGTGGGAATTCCAAATTGGCAACATTTCCTTTATAAAGAAATACCAGTACCTTCATTTCCACTTGTCCCCGTAATGCTATATTGAATGTCCCAAATGTCACTAGTATGTCTCTCGTTGTGGAGCTGATATGAATTTTGAGAGCTGTAAGTGATAACAAGTACAGAAATAATTATGGACTCGTAACATGCAATATAAACCTATATCAAACTAGATTGGCTTTAATTATACAAATTTTGAGCCAGAGCACAGATAGTAGTCGTCCGTGATACATACATGAAGTGTTAAGCTCTGAGTCTGTGAAAGATTTATCTATTCCGATCACCTTCTAGGAAGATTGAATGGGTATTTTATATCCCTTGTGATATCAGCAAATTACCAACAATTATTCTTGTCAATCTGACACATCATATTTTTTTAACGTAAAAAGGATATACCGATCTCTGCTGACAAGCAATCAAAGACAGTGATATGTACTTCATTGTGAATTAGGTGACTCACAAGAGACCACATTGTTCTCATCCAATACGTCTAATTCAAGTTTCAAGGTCAGTCGACTGCAGTGATAGCAGATGAAAATGTCTAAGGTAAATATATCAGTTGTGATCCAAAGTATTAACATTATGACGGATTGCTATATCATCAACACAGATGACCTTTTATTAGGTCCATTTTAATTACTTTTGAAAATTCTGTCGTTATTACTTTATTGAACTCCAATACGAAAAGTCATTCAAGATTTTATCACATAAAGCATTGAGTTTTTACCATTCCAGTTAATATGACAAGTTTCTTTTGAATTTAATTTGAGATAAATACAAGACAGAGGCAAATTAAAGGATCCATTTTACCTTGATTGTTTTAAATTAATTTAACAATGAAGCCAGTTTACTTATAGAATTTCCTTTGACATATTTATAACTTCAGAAATCAAGGCAGTCGTCTTTTACGCAAACGTAAGGAGTCGTCAGCAAAAATAAAAGCTTCATTCTAATATCTATATGGAAACTTAAAGGTGCCATCCACTTGTTAAGATGGCCAGATAATTTCCTTGTCATGAACACATTAAGAATATAACAATTGTGTAAACATTTTGTGGTAGAATGCTAACATGATCAAGTCAACATTTAACTTCAAAATCATTACAAAATTGTGATATTATGTCTTTTATGTCAAAAAAATTATCTGGTCACCTTTATTCTTCCATAATTTTAACACATCAAGCCGATGATTTGTGAATACAGAGAATGGAAGCGGGCAAAGCGCGCGAACTCTGATGCAATGTCAGATGCCTATCCAGACAATTTTAAAACAACCTCCATATATCGGCCCCATATATCCTATGAATAGGTGCGTCAAGAAAGCAGTATTTACTCCCTTGTATTAATTAAAGTTTGGAGACTATTATGTTGCACGTAATTAAAGGACCCCTTATGTCTACTGGGAATGAAAATCATTACTTTATGTTTACCATGTTAGAAATTCCTTCTCTATGACGATTTTAACTATACTTGTGCTAGGCGTGTTATTTCTGGGAATGATGTTTGATAATTAAATCTTACCTTCTCCGTTGGACTCCATCCTAGATGCTGTGTTGACTGTGTCGCCAAATAAACAGTACCTTGGCATTTTGAGACCTACTACACCAGCAACAACAGAACCTTTGAGATAATGCAAGATAATTATATCGTTATTATTTCTATTGAACTCCTGATACACAAATTGCTGGATAAAATTCTGGCAAACTCCTTTTAACTTTGACTTACAGCCCTGGAGAAAATCGAGTACAATTCTAGTGAATACAGAGAATGGAATTGGGCAACGAGTTTAAAAATACAAACAATTTGTACTAGAAATGTACTTAAAGTGTACTCGAATGATGTTCCAAATGTGCACATTCCAATCTTGTACTAGAATTGTACTCGATTTGTACTAGAATTGTACTCGATTTGTACTAGAATTGTACTCGATTTTTACCAGGGAGTTCTCGTTAAACTCGCGAAAAATCCCATGCAAGCAGCATTTTGCAAATTGGACGGAGAGGTTCAAAGGGTTAAATAATACAGGGGATTTTGTGGAATCGAGTGTTTGGATACTGATCTGTTAACACGATTTATTCATGGATCATTTACCATAGGTGAGTTTATAACCATTGCATCAGTTGAATTTTGCTTCCGCCGTTATTTTGAAATTAAATTTATTTCAATTCGTTAAAAGCGCAATATCTTTTTGCGATTACGATAAAGGTAATCAATGGTAATTACCCGTTAAGTAACTTCAGTCAGGCCCCTGACACTTTATCCCATATACTTCATAGCTCATTTGCTTACTTTTTCTCAATAGTCGCTGGTTAACGTTTCTTCGCTGATCACGTGATCAGTGGCTCCAATTAACCAGGACACAAAAAGAATAATCCTGCTCAAATATCGATAAATCCTGACATCGTCTTCGATGTGTGTTACGCTTAATCGGGTGCAATGTGTGCAGCATTCTTCATTATGTGACCTAGTTTTTGTCCACATATTACGTTACACGTTACGTAATTGGGCCATGTTTTAAGCTCAGTATCATCTCTGTTACTCGATCTCTGCTTCAGTCCTACCTGAGTGTACACCTGCACGGAGGTGCAATTTCTTGTCCGGAACATGTCTGATTTTGAATGAATCAACAGCTTTCAGGAGTGACAATGACATGTTGGCAATCTCCCTGGCATGCGAAGATCCATTTGGTATTGGTAAACCTGAGACAACCATGTATGCATCGCCGATGGTTTCTACCTGTTGGAAGGAAATGTGTTTATCAATGTTTATAGTGAAATCCTATTCCGTCATAGCTGTAATTCTATGCCAAAGTGATGTCATAACTCATGATCGGATTAGTGACATCGGCAACCGGTCCACACTGTTCACATGGCTCACTGCATTATTTTGAATTACCCGCTCAACATGCTCAAAAACATGCAAGCTGAGCACTAAAGAAGTACAGTTGTCTTGAGTGCAGTATAGTGTGGACCGGTTGTTCCAGCAACCGAGCCTAATACATACCCTAGTAAAAATCGAGTACAAATATAGTACAACATTCCTAAGATGCACATTTGGAACATCATTTAAGTACAATTTGAGTACATTTATAGCAAATTTGTACTACACTCTTAAAAAGAAAGGATCAAATTGATCCGATAAAGTATCAAATATGAGCTTACCCTTTTCCGGATCAATTTTGATCCAAATTCTCCTCAAATTTGATCTTTTTCGGATCAAAAAAGAGTGTTTTTGATCCGAAAAGGATCAAATTTGAGGAGAATTTGGATCAAAATTGATCCGGAAAAGGGTAAGCTCATATTTGATACTTTATCGGATCAATTTGATCCTTTCTTTTTAAGAGTGTATATTTGTACAAAAACTGTACTATAATTGTGTTCCAAATGTGCATCTCAGGAATTTTGTACTAGAATTGTACTCAATTTTTCCTGGGTAATCACTTCGACTGCGAATACATCGCAGTTACGCATGTGTTTACAATTATATTTACAATTTACACTACAATTATCACTTCTCATTATGCTCGGATAGTATCCCTATAGTCAGCTGAAACAAACCTTTTCATTCTGGATGGGACCAAATCGCACCGTGCTTGAACAACAAACCAATCAAATCGATCATCAAGTCACGCAGCAACAGAATTGTCAAATCACGCGAGCTCACGAGTATCGCGTGAGTTGCGTTTGAACTTTAACCACGAGACGCGTAAAAGTGAAAAGGTTTTCTTCACGCGACTATAATTTAGGTTTTTTTCTTGAAAAACAAAAATCAAAGGAACTGTTTTCAACTGATTATGGTTGGTATAGCTGTAAATATTTACAGAAAAAAGTAAGGAAGGGTAGGGGCTGGGGAAATTTATTTTTTGGGGGTCATTAAAAATAGGGGGTCATTTGCCCTAAGTTAAAGTATGTCGTATTTGACATCAAATAAAGGGAAGTGTAATCTAAAACACTGGGTGATTTGTCGGGTTCAGGTTCCCCAACCCTTATCCAAACATACTTTTTAGGGGTAAATATTAACAACTATTAATTCCACAATCAGTTGAAATCAGCTTCTTTGCCATTTTCTTTTAAAAAACACGAATATAGAGATAACAATTAATAACATTTAGAATTTTGACCTATTTTTAACGACAAATCACGTCATAATTAGGTATATATAATTTTTTGCAAGGTGATAGAGTAACAAAATAAACAAATCACCCAGTGTTTCAAATTACATTTCCTTTAATTTGATGTCAAATATGACATACTTTATGCATAACTTAGGGCAAATGACCCCCTTTTTTTAATGACCCCCGAAAAATAAGGTTCCCCAGCCCCTACCCTTCCTTACTTTATTTTGTAAATATTTACACCTATACCTACCATAATCAGTTGAAATCAGCCTCTTTGCATTTTTTTCAAGATTTGCAAAAATTGGGGCAAATTTAGGGATAATAGGACATGTGTTTGTGACAAATCATTTTGTATTTCTGGGCACGCGGCTTTGGAACAGCCTTCCAAAAACACCAGGGACCGCACATTCTCAGTAGTTTCAAGAGAGGACTGATTTATCCATCTCAGTGACTCTATGTTTGGCATTTTTATTGATTTTTGGCGCTTTGATAGCTTGTTCATTGCCCTATAAAAACTTCTTTTTGTTGTATCGTATTGTATTGTGTGAAATCGGCCCCAGGTCTCCTTTTACCATGGATATACATAGCATGCAAAGTAAACAACTAAAAGCAAATAAGCCTACGTAATCTTTAGTAAATCATCAAAATTCGTACCTTATAGACATCAAAATTACCAATAATGCCATCGAAACACGTGTATAAATCGTTGAGTAATGCAACGACCTGTAAAAAGTAGTTTGAAAGAGATATTACACAGATACTTCATGGTGAGAGAGGAAATCTTTCTCCAGGTACTGGATATAACTCAATAACCATACTTCGGAGACGGGTAAAAGTATACTTTTTCTGATTCTTTGTGATTAGTGGAACAAAATAAAATGGTTTTAACACAATTAAAGCAATTTTGAAGTTTTACCCCTGTTTGGGCAGCCATTTTGTTTTCTACAAATTAATCACTGTTCCACCAAGTAGTTTTTTGTAGATTTTTGATGTGTTGTTGTATATGTTTGTCTGATATTATCCTGTAAATATCATTATTTTTGTAATTTGTTTGACCCATTTTTTTAAATTTTTACTAGCCTAACAGTTACATACTTTGGTTACATGTAGCTATTTAGAAAAACTAAGGCTAAAAAAACTCAAATGATCGGTTCTCAGCTGTCATAACAGTCATATAAAATAATCACAGGGTTCATGATATTTCCGACAAGGGCTACCCCTCAGCTCCCCTCCATCAACTTATATTGGGGCTCTCCACACGGAAGCATCAAATGTAGATGCATCTAGGTGAATGTAGATGAGTGCAGATCGTGTTCACACGGTCGCGCGTCAATCTGACTTTACTCCAGGTGTGCGTATTGACACGCTTTGGTGTGCGTGTGTGTAGAAATAGCGCAACTACGCGTATGTACACGCGCATTCACTTACGCTCGTGCGATCGTTTGCTGAAGTCCAGTTTAATCTACATGCATCTAGATGTGCTAAGTACAGATTGATTTGTCCGTGTGGAGAGCCCCGGTTATTTAGTTGACTTGTGCGCAAACTAATATTCTTTTCATCGTGGGGACCACAATATAAATATATTCATGTCCCCAACAACATGAACAAGATTCTAGTTCATATGATTTCTTAGGTGGCTATTTTTATTTGACAAGAAAATGGTGACAGGCATGTTAATATTAATTCTTTCCTGTTGATCACTACTGAGTACTAGAAAGAAAACCCTGCCGATTTTATACTTACCTGCATCGGCGAACTCGCAGCCGACAATGAAGTAAATCCTACTATATCACTGAAGAATATCGTCACATTCTGAAATGTTTCTGGATCCACAGCATTCCCGCGCTTTAGCTGATCAGCTACCGTCCTAAACTCAGAAGATATAATGGTAAATATAAGCTAATACAAGTACACTGCAGTTTCCAATAATGTGCCACTTTTAATGCCCAAATATTTTTTCTGTAACAACCAATGCTCCTCAGCTGTTATTTTCTTCAAGAATTAACTTAACCTACCGTATTTACATTACAATCCCTTAATGTATTAATTGGATTGACTAGCTGACTGGCTTAATCTAAGATGTTTGTATATTCAAGTACCCTTACGTTTTTGGATATAATCTGTTTCCAATTTACTCGGACACGAGTGAGTTTATATCAGCGGTGTTGGACACAATTTTAAAGTATTTATCCCGGGCTTTAGCGTACTTTCTGGCGTACTGTATCTTGCGCTTTAATATAACGCGATCTTACACGTACGTCATTTTTATATTCACGCATAACACCATACGCGTTGCTCCTGACGGCGCAGGGCCCAAAGCGCACAATGCTTAAGGTATTAGTCATTGCTAAAAAAGCGTCAATTTTTTGCTAACTTTGCTCAATACCTCAAAAAGTAAGTCGGTGACCATATTTTTTTTACTACGGTTTTTTAAATAACTATATAAGGACCAAAACATATGTGAAAAAGAGAGAGAAAAATAGAGCCGTTTTTTAATTATAAGTGTTTTTGTCTGATTTATTTTGATTTTACCATAGAGGTCATTGGTAAAAAGCGGTTAGACATAGTGTTTTTGAAGTGGATTTTCTCAAAAACTAAATCGGTGACCCCCATGTTTTATTTTAGAAATGTGATCAGCAGATATGAAAACACCATATATCAAAAATTAAAAAAATAAATAGAGGAATTCTATCTGTGCTAGGCCACCGTCCGCCGCCGCCATATGGATAAGATTTCAATGAAATGTCTCATATAATGACTTAGCATTTACATGTACAATGCACACACACGTCTGTGAGTAATTGTTCCAGGTCAATGGGTACCTATTTGTTCTGCATGCGTCCTCCTCAACAGCGTAAAAATAGGTCGCATAACTGTTGATGTGTTTTTACATCATAACGGCGCCAAATATTGACCGATTACAACACTTTAAACAGTTTCAAGTAGATTAATATTTTCTTCATGCAATAAAAAGCGAACTCTGCCAATTTATAGTTTTGAACATATAAAATGAGGGCCTCCTGGCACCCCAGGTATAGACCAAAATAGCACAAATCATATACCTCCAATGTTAAAACATTGATTTTTTTAGACTGGGACAAGAGTGTTCTAACTTCATAACGACGACGTTTCTCACCGAATTGAAAAAGATTTCAGGGGAATGGTTGTAAATATACGTTGTTTGGAACTGAGGGCAAGCTAAGAAACAATATTATTTATTTTTTTTCTTATGTCATGCGAAAGTCAAAAAGACCTATTTTGTCTATATTATATCATTGGGTTACTTTGAGCATAGGCAGAAGAGACCACTTTCCCATATATTAAGGGGTATTAAGAGCAATTCTTATTCAGTGGGTGTGGCTTATAATTCAATGAAGCAATCTGACTGGTTCTTACCCTAACTCCGCCCATCCATTATGACACGATAGATGACAGTGCGTTCAGCGTGAAACGCAATGGAGCCGCGCGTTCAAAATCACGTGCGATGCAGGTATACGCACACCTCCGGCGCGAACAGCTTTACTGGGTTTGGTATATTTTATGTTTGAATAGGGGTGTACGTTTTTCCAATGTTAATGTTTAAAGTTTTTGGCAATAATTTACATCGTTTTAGGTTTATAAATGACTCAAATTTGTGACTAAGAATGAGAATAAAAGATGGCGATTTCTTGTTTTGCCTGTCATCTATCGTCTCATAATGGATGGGCGTACATTATTTTTTCGTAATGGGCACCCCCTGCGGGGGCACCCATTACTCAAAATAATATAAATAGAGGAATTCTATCTGTGCTAGGCCACCTTAAGGGGTATTAAGAGCAAATGATGTTTTACTCTTTTGGCGTAAAAAGGTGAACACCCTTCCAAACAACTTAATATAGAGTTATTTTGAGTCTGATTTTACTATTTTTTGAAGTTTGATCATCTTTTTTGCTCCTTATTTTGGGCGTCATGAAGTGTATCTAGGCCATCAGCTGCGAATATTGCCTTCAATATTACCAATTTCATGATGGAAGCTAAATTCAGATTGATACATTACATGTAATATCCGCGGTTGTATTATATACCTCGGTAAAACCTCATACAGTAGGGTCTCTGATCTCTTCTTTTCTTCCAAAAACGCTGCTGTCCTTTCTTCTACTAACGATTCCAGATTATTGGCATATTGCGGTTAGACATAGTGTTTTTGAAGTGGATTTTCTCAAAAACTAAATCGGTGACCCCCATGTTTTATTTTAGAAATGTGATCAGCAGATATGAAA
>JXSR01S040807.1:5392-17589 GCA_000969725.1 Ophiothrix spiculata | reverse complement strand
GCTGATCATACTCATATGATTTGCATAATATTAATAGTTAAATCTGATGATCAAAATTACTGTTTCGTTATAAAGCAACAAAAATAATCAGAAGTATGAAGCTTTAACTTATTTTTCAGCTACTGTTTTTGCTGAACATATAGGGGTTGGTAGTGTAGTGTTGTGTTTATGTAGAGTATGTAAACACTTCCAAATCCTTCCAAATCCTGATATGTTAATGGTGCATCATAGCTAAAATATTCATAAAAATTGTTCATTTGGTGATAAAAGCATGACATTTGGCACAGATATAGAAGAAGGTTTTCTAAACAGATCTAGATCATAAGCCATCTCAATTTCTGTCCTTGTCGTTCATTTTCCAAAATTGCCGCCAAAGTGTCGATTTTCGGCATATTTCGGTAATGTATTAATCAGGTAGAAACTTATTGTTCAAAATTATTACTGGGAATGGCTTCTAGAGCAATGGCAAATACATCTACTCCAAATTATGTAATGTGCATATTTCAAATTTAAAATGGCGGCCAAAATAGCTATTTTTCCCCTAAAGTAGCATTTCGATGGCCATTTTGGATTTCAGTACAGGCTCCATATTGGATTTGGTGTATGCTAACGCCCTTATTTGGCTGAAATGTTCTTATTGTTACCCTGAAAGCCATTTCTCATCTATTATGTTTGAACATTTCCTGTTGTTGATACAGTTTCAAAGTCACTTGAACACATGTTTTAGCATCAAATGATTTTTTGTGGCCATCTCATTACAGACTCTATATTGGAAGTTTGAAACATGCTAACACACTTCTTTGGGAAGAAATGCTCCTATATTGTTACCCTCAGAGTTATTTTCCATTGATTATTTTTAACATTTGGTACTCATTTTTGCACATAAAAACGTAATTTGGCGGACATTTTGGATCTCAATACAGACCCTTTATTGGATATGGAAGATGCTAACACCCTTATTTTGGGAAGAAATGCTCCTATTGTTACCCACAAAGCCATTTTCCATCGATAATTTTGAATACTTGATGTTTTAGATACTGTTTCGAAGTGCCTCTAACCCATTTTTGCACATAAAACACATTTTGGCGGCCATTTTGGATCTCAGTACAGGTCCCATATTGGATTAGAAACATGCTAACACCCTTTTTTGGAAAGAGGTTACCTACCTAGCCATTTTCCGTCAATTATTTTATAATATTTGATGTTTTAGATACTGTATTGAAGTGCCTCTTACCAATTTTTTCCACATAAAAACACATTTTGGTAACCTTTTTGATCTCAGAACAGGCGCCATTTTGATTTTGATGCAAGCTTACAATATGATTAGGGTGTAAATGATCTTGTTTTAGCCCTTTATGCTACTTTATGTTGATTATTTATGATATCAGGCATTTTAATAGACGTTTTGGTCGATTTTAATGAAAATCAGCTATTTTGGCGGCCATTTTGAATTTGAAACATGCACATAACATAATTTGGAGTCAGATGTATTTTCCATAGCTCCAGAAGCTATTTCCCAATGATAATGTTGAATATGAAGTTTCTATCTGATTAATACATTACCGAAATATGCCGAAAATCGGAACTTTGGTGGCCATCTTGGAAAATGGCCACCAGGGAAAAAATTGAGATGGCTCATGATCTAGTTCTGTTAAAATAACCTTTTTCTACATCTGTGCCAAATGTCATGCTTTAATCACCAAATGAACAATAGGTTAGCTATGATGCACCACTATGGTAATGAAAATCACTTAAAACGATAGTAAGATTGTGTTCCCTTTTGGGATAAAGGATATGCACCCAATTTAGATAGTATAATGTTATACTTAATCATACTCTCGCCAATCAACTGCAGACAGAAAGTGTTCTCAGTTGATAGTCAAGTGTGTGTTATGGTTGCTTACAGGCAGGGGGTGTGATGTTTATAGGTTGCGTGAATTGCATAATAGTAATTGCAATCTATAGTTGTTAACATTTTTTACTTTTTGGTTTAAAATGTAAGAAATTTGGTTGATGAAAAGATAACTTTACCACCTACAATGATATTTGCTTTCATTCCGTTGATTCTATTTATAGTACCTGCGGCATGCTTCGGTTGTACATCTTTAACCGCAAGGAATTTTAGATGGGGTGGTGCTTGTAAACCTGTGATATGGGATCCACCAAAATCAGCTAGACCGCAAGATGTCATGTTAGCCGATTGTAACCATTTCCCTGGAACAACGTTTCCATCTGGCGCTACAACTGAAGTAGTGTATACACTTGATGTTGGTGGTCTTGTCCCCCATAGATACTGCGTATTTGAAGTCGTTATGCCAAGTGGTCCTTGTGAGTACTATGCATTTTTTTCACTCTTACTTATACTCCAATGGTTACTAGTCCGAAGCTTTACCGAAATTTTCACACAAACAGGTTTTGCCTGAATCGAATCAACTGTCACTGCAGTGGCGTCGTAGCGAGAGCTTTGGGGACCAATGGGCAAGAATCGGTGCAGGCTCTTGCTGTTTAATCCAAAAAACATGTTTTTGATTCACCTGGCGATCACAAAAAGTGGACATTTCTTTAAGGTTTCTTGATTTGTTTCAATTTTCAGATTCAATTTTAGCCATAAGGCATACAGACATCTCAAAAGGTACATGTTTTGCCAAAATTCCACAAAGTATAGAGATGAGCATCTGAAATTAAAAACAAATGCTTCATATTTTTGTGACTCTTACGTATATGTGTTGACTCACCCTGAAAATGGGGGCTTTGCGACAGAACACCTTTCAAGAAACAACTGAAAATAGGTTGCAAAAATGAAGAAAATAATAAAAAGATTTTCCGTTGTAAAATTTGATCACCTCGATCGAAAAAAATCGACATTGATATCATCTGTAAAATACGGTTAGCGTTTTACATTTCTAAAAAAAGTGAAAAACAGAATTTTTAAATCAAAATGATTACTTTTGTTGCAAATCTGCGCCTGCATTAATTTGGTATATGATGAGGCGCGAGATTAACCACACAAGTTAGTAAAACGTGTGTTTATTGTGCATTAAAAAGTGCGCACGCAAAATGGGAAAACAGGGGCAATAACTGTACCTGTATACACGCAAGTATGTAGCTTATACGTGGTAAAATGCCCCATAGAGCAAAGAAAAATGTACATTGAAATAATTTACCGGAGCAATGAATACTCAATTACAGCACAGATTATTTGACTGCAGAGCCGGCGTAATGAAACACGGGGTCCGTGTGACTGAGTGTCGAAGCTACTATTCAATTACGTAGAACGTATACATGTGCGATAAATAAGTCATTGATTGCGACTTATTCCGTGTAGTTCTACTAGACCCGGACTCCTGGTTATGGGAAACACTTATTAGACCGGACTAAGCTAAAAAAATGAGTAAATTGGTAAAATTAGAATAAACAGCTTGTCCCAATATTAATGCAACGAGCAAATAAAGAATAATGAAAATAATTGCCAAAAGATTAAATTATAGTAATATGTGGTTGTTACTCTACAACATGCATGCTTTTTGTCCTGTTTAATTTTACCACCCCAGTCCAAAGATATGAAGAGTTTAAGAAAGCCCTTTAAATCTACTTTGGTCAGATTTGTTAGATTAGACTTCAAGCTAAAGGATTGCAGAACTTGAAATGAGGAGAATATGACGATATTTAGCAACCAACTGGACCACAATCAATCCAAACAAATCTTACATAATCAGTACCTAGCATAGAGTGATATTTCAAGTTTATCTTTAACTGAACATTTTCAAAATAAAGTACGGATCTTTATGATACTCACATATTCCTAGAATTTGTTCCTTCTGGTAAGATAATTGGGCAGTTTAGGATACAATAATTTCTACAAAAAGAATCGAAAAAAGTATCGTAATGAAAGATATCAGCCTATAATACTGTAATTTACAAGTCTTTAACAGAAACCAACGAAAAAAACGACGACCAAGAAGTTTAAGAACTCAAGTAAGTTAGTGCTTCATCTGGCCGTCAAGGGGACGCAACAGGTTGACTCAACCAGATGCAACAACCTGCTTATAATATCAGCAGATCCTTATCCTAAGTGTGATTTTATGTCGTGAAATGAGTTCAAGGGATGCTTCTCCTAGTCATGTGATGTTTTTAAAAATGTCCATTCAACGTGTACTCCATTACGTCACCAATGGTGAATCTTTACAGATTAACAAATTGGACCATCAAGATTTTTCAGGTCTTTACAAAATGTGCAATATTTTTTGATTAAGAAATCAAAATTAAACAAAACATCTGGTATAAACCAATGGTCTACTCTATTATATTATTATAATGTTTGCTCAAAAGTATGCTCTGTTTCCTCATAAAAAGTTTGTTGCGTTTTTATTGGGACACTCTGTAGTATTTCTTAACTATCCAATCTTGTCAAATTCAGAAATTTATAGAGAATTTAAATTATTTCATGTTTCGTGATGTATACATTGTACTTATACAAACAATGTTATATGCCGCATGAAAACATTCTTGTCATTTGATTGGTTGACACTGCATTAGACTATCAAAAAAAATTGGTATATTTCCTGCTTGACATCATAACCGGGCATTTTTTGTCAATACAAATGTGATATTGCCCTGGCGTGACATCACTGCAGGGCGATATCAGCTTTTTTTACAAACATAACGCCCGAGAAGGTTTGTTTACGTTCTGACATGTTCGTCTTGCCGTAGCGTAGTTTCATGAAATAAACCAAATTTACCAGATTGATGAGTGACCAGAAAATTGACCAGATGGATTGATGGATGAATTGACTGCATGAAGTTACCCAGCTGTCGGAAATCCTCAAGCGCTGCTTGCATTTGGCGAGAGCCAGGCCTAGGCTAGGCTAAGCATGCACGGTAAGCTTAACTCAGTAGTCCTATGTACTTTTATCAAGTGAGTTTACGCAAGTTATCAAATGACAAGAATAATTTTATACGGTATATAAAACAAATATGTACTGCTCTTTATTCGAGCAATTGTGTCGGGCAATAGTAGGCCCACGGTCTCCAGTCACCTTGGGTAGATATTTTGCACAATTGCCCTCATGAGCTGTAAATATTTGTATAATAGTCCATTTATATGATACATCTGTGTGGTTGGATCATCCTGAATCATACGCAAAATAAGACAAGAAGGGCGAAATGGAGCAATTGAATCCTGGAAGCCTTTTTGAAGGTATAAACAATATCAATAACCTGCGTAAAGCGTGATACAATCTAATAAGATTATTTCTACTTTTACACAAACAACTGCGCGGTCATTATCAGGTAACAATGACTTCTTATAGTGACCCGCGTGTGTGATGTCATTAGCACTTAATGCGTTTTCTCATAAAACGACAATCAAGCGTGTGTATGCACTACACAAACGCGCATTTATCATATTCCGAGATGATAACTATTATATATACATCATTCCCTTTAGGTGACCCACCTGTTTTCAACTGTCCACATTCAACTCAAACTGTAACAGCTGATCCTGGCGAGACGACCGCTATTGTAACATGGGCTGAGGTCACTACCGATCGTACAGCTACAGTTGCTATCGACAATGAACGCCATCGGCCTGGAAGCGAGTTCCCCATGGGATACACAAGGGTTGAATATACAGTAACAAAAAAATCGGACAACGCTCTTAAATCCTATTGTATTTTCTATGTCCACGTTAAAGGTAAGATGAAATCAAAGACTCCTATATTCTTTTATTTTTCTCACATGTAAATGCCACGAATTCAATTGAAGAAGGTATGTTTGTGTCAAATTGCTCAAGAGCTTTTCACAGAGATTAATTTAAAAAAAAATATAGATTTATAATATCCAGTATTCATACTGCCCTGTTCAACGTAGTATCATAGCGCTTGACATTGTTACGCTGTTATTAGGAAATCGTCACAACCATCTCACCTCAACTAGGCCGCAATCTTAAGACGCCGACCTATTGGAACTTAGATTATAATATTCCCCTAACAGCTGCCTCGGGTCGACGAAGCAATCGAGATTAAATGTCTTGCCCAAGGACATAACCCGTTGGCGGTAGCGGGGCTCGACCCCGCGACCTCCTGATTTGGAGTCCAGTACTGTTCCACCAGACCACACGAGCTCTCTTGACACGAGCTCTACAAGATTTATGTATGATGATAATTCATTTTTTAACAAAAATCTATTCTGGCGGCCGTTTTTGTAGTAAGAATGTTAGTCCCCCGTTCTCATTGTCAAGGGCTCTATTTCATTATAGTTAAATTCAACATCATGGAACTTAGGATGGATTACGCATGTGAACTCTGTATAGAGTTTTAAATTTTTAGTTTATCTTAATTTTATTACCGTATTACTATTATTTTTTCCTTCATAAAGGAATTTGAAAAAAAAAAGTCTTTTTTTCATATAAAAAGGGGCCTTGGTTGTACAGTAAAGTATAGGCTAACAACTCTGATGCAATATTAGTTTCACGCTTTATTCCGTTATAGTCTATGGACTTCGATTCTAAGGGGACTAAGATTACTGTTACACCATCAACTTGTTCTTGTTCTTCCAAAGTCGCTTTAATAGGTCTGCATCATTTCTAACAATTTTAATTTGAGCCTAAATATTCTAATTGATTACCAAATGTGCATTATTTATGCAAAACATTTAAATTGGTCTTAATGACATATCTGTCAAACTGTTATACCTACATTCATCATATTAAAAGACTGGGTGCACCAAGGGTTAATAGTTATGTAAGCTGCGATTTCCGCGTAAAATAAACCAATTGAGTATCCTATTTGGTGTACTTTGCATATCTTCAGATACGAAACTACCAATATTCATTATATTTTGTGAAAATGAAGTGATAAGGTATTGGCCACACTGTGGCTATAATGATGCACCCGGTCAAAGCAGTTACGTTGGTACCAGTGGGGTTGTGAGTATATTAGCATGCCTAGCTATTTTTCAAGAACATGATAAGAAAAACTGCACATTTTGGCGGGAAAATCTATTTTTCTGTAACCGTGCTACTTAGCTAAATCTTTTTCAAAAACATTAGCATGGCATAACACTAAAACAGCCTGAAACATTGTGCTTAAGGTAAAGTTATATTTTGCAGGCAGGGTCATGCACTTTTTTTTTCTGATACTCGATGTATCCAACAACATTAAAATCATATCTATTTAGTTTACTAAGTTTTTTCAAAAGAAAACAATAACTTCAGGTACAAACCAAGATTTCCAATTTGTGTTTGGCTATGTTACCGTTGATCGTATATTCGTATACACTAGTTAATTTCGCATTATTTTTCATTATACAATTAGCAGGTCAAAGAGAGTTCAAATCGTAAAAATTGAATGATGGAAACATCACAATGCAGCATTAAAATAGATTCATTGATCTTAATAACCTAAACAAATGAATATTCCGAATAACTTCCTCTTTTTATCAACAAACAGTATAACCAATACTTTGGATTGCACTTCCTTTTTCAGTTTTTTCAAACTATTTAAAAAAAGGACAAAATAAACTCATTTAATAATAGACTCATGTTAATGACTTTCCCCGCTTTCCGTGATCCAAACACAAGCATTACTATTACATCCATTATCGAAAAAGGGTGGAGAACGAGGGTTCCAGAAAGGAGGAATATCAATTGATATCAGCAAAAACCATCTCTCGCTATAGCTGCTACTAAACCGAAAGAATGGAACATCCAACTATTATTTTCTATAAATTAGTGTAGATATTTAAAAACATTTCTTTGCAAACATAAGCAAGCCTATATATCAAATTGTTCATATTAGAATGAATTTTAAGGGGCAAATAATGATCCACTTTTCATCCTCAAGGTCAGAAGCCTACGTATTTTTTAAACCTGAAAGGCTTGTAACTTGAAGAAATAACGTATGGTTGGAATCAAGTGAAATTTTCCGAATGCATTTATGCTGTACCCTTTTTTTTTTAGCTAGAAAAGCAAATATTGTATCGTCCTGCTAATAAACTTTTGACAAAAGAGAGATTTTGAATAAATCGGCCTTTTGGATTGAGGGGTACATGATATATATGAGTAGAAATTAAAATATATAAAATTTTCAGCATGTTCTACAAAGTCAATAAATTGCCTATCTCAACATTTTGACTTCTGTGTGATAAAATTTTCTAATCATTGGTACTAAAATATTTGCTTAACTCAAATCTTTGTCAAATTTATTTTATTACTGCTAACATCACACTGTCACGGTCATCTCATACATGATACTACACAGAGTTGCTTTGGGGATAATGAGAAAATATTTTGTTTGCATTGAGGTAGGAAGTTGTGTTAATTATTACTAAACATTGCTAAAAGGTTCTAACAATATTTCCTCACTCACTACTCACTTAAACAATAAAAATGCACATGTCAGTTTGGTCACATGATATTTCTCCAGTCATGATAATATCAACACAACCATTATATTTCGTCGGTTGCATCACACAAGTTAAAAATAAATGTTTTCACATACAGATTTATAATTTTAAGATAAAAACATATGACATTATCATATATAATTTTGGTAAATTTTGTATTTTCTTAAATAATTGAAATGTTTTATACATAATTCAACATAATTCAACAACATCCGTGACAAATTTCCACCTCAAAATGGATCTTGAGCTCAGTTGTTAAATTGAAATTTGTTCTAAGTTGATAAAAGATATTTAAGCCATCATTTTATCCTTCCACAAATTAAATATCCACTTTTTTCTAGTTTGCCAGGAAACTAACAAACAAAGCCAGTTGAACTTTATTTTTACTTGACAAAAATGCACTGCGACGATTTTGTAGCTTTCTTCAACTGACTCTATCATTTCATATCACATGCAGCGAGTTCATCAACTACGTCATCCTTGAACTGTGATTGGCTGCCACCAATAATGAAGATAATCACTCCTCCAACTCTCACTGCGTCAGTGCAAACAGAGCTTGATACTTTACTGGACCAAGTTCCTGCAGGTGTTGCTACCACGCTGACGACATTAACCACTGGCTATCAATTCCCTCTTGGTTCTAACCATTTCAACGTAATACTTGAAGAAAACGGCGAAACAATAGTATGTGCAACAACGATAACAATTCTGTGTAAGTGACTGCCAACAGAGCTCTCGTCATTTTACTTTTTTTTTTAATGTATGTTTGTTTCTTAATATTGTTTCTTTTCTTTTGTTTGTTTGTTTGTTTTGTTTTGTTTTGTTTTGTTTTGTTTTGTTTTGTTTTGTTTGTTTTGTTTTGTTTTGTTTTTTGTTTTGTTTTTGTTTTTGCTTTTACCAATGACCCGGGGAGGCATTCAAATTTCAAATAGATACGGGTGTAGAGATCACGCTCCTACAACTGAAGAATTCGGTGAGAGCACAGTCTCAAAATATGATTTTGGCATTTCTCGAGTGAAAGGTATAAAACAGTGGAGTCGATGGTCAACAGTACAAATCCTTTGTTTTGTATAAATCGATAAAAGCATGCAAGGCCTCTATAATGATCTGATTATCCACTTGCTTTTACACCTTGATTAAAAGACAACACTAATCTACGTTCTCAAATACCGTTTGTGACGGGGTCTGTGAGTATCGTAAGTGATTACTATGAATTATAGGACACGTTTACATATAGTACGGTATCATAACGTGCCCGCTTGCTGCGCAATCTCTCTAATATTGCATATCTTTGTTTTATAGATCCAGTGGATAATGCTGAACCAGTTATATCTAACTGTCCAGAAAACAGTGTAGACGTGTGTTATGGAGTTGGTGCAACTATTATTAGTGGCATGTGGGAGGAACCTACTGCAGCTGACGATGTCGCAATTAAAAGTTTCACATCCAATATCAAACCTGGTACATTTTTAGCGATACCAGGTGCAACGGACTCAGCAATTCAAGTTACTTACACAGCTATAGATTATGAAGATAAACAAACTCAATGCACATTCACTCTAAACTTTGTTGGTAAGTTTACTGATTTTCTTGTAATGATGACGAATTTTAGTTTTCAAATTTGGCACAGATAAGCTCGATCGTTTGCAAATTACCTCAATAAAAAAATTTAATATTGAAATTGTGCATACACAATACAGCTACCGAACTGTCTTGTATTCCGAAACGACCTGTCAATCAAAGTTGAAGTTTATCAATAGGATTTCAAGTTATAGAGTGTGAAAGATAGAATTTGAACACTTTCAAAGCCTTGATTCTTCATTTTTAAATCTTTTCAATTAGGATCAATTTGGAATTCAATTTGCTATTTAAAACATGAACATTTACCAAAGTAACCTCAAGTGATCTTCAAATGTTTTGTAATTGTGTTTTGCAAATAGTAATTGAATTATTGAAGCAATGTATGCAGAATGCAGCAAACTATTCTTCCGTGATCCCTCACTAATGCTCTTCAATGTATGCTTAAGTCTTACCCTCTCTCAATAGTCCAGACGCTTAATTAATGACCAACTCTGCCAAAGACTTGTCCAAATCTTTCTATTAGGCTTCAACCCATTTTCCAGCCAACAAAAAGACTAAAGCCCTTGTTCTTAGTAACATTTTCCCAAGATGATCCTCATTGAATGTGAGGAATAATGTGGTGCATGTCATACAAGAACAGATTAACACGCAGATGGTTTCAAAATAATTTTTTGTAAGACTGCGATCACAATATTCGTACGAATTTGTCAAGAATGAAGAGGTTTGCACGACGTTCTCAAGAATGGGTATTTTTTGTACAAATATCTGACAAATGTTCATTTTTATGATATTTCTTTTCAGGGCAATGTTATAAGATGCATTTACTCTCGACCAAAATCGTTTTTATTTAGATATATCTTAAAATTACCTTGCGACTGATTGCAATTACCGTACGAACAAGCTGCGACCAGTTGTTTTGACCGTTTCGCATGAACGTCATACGATTCGAACGCTGCACGAACATCGTGCTATCAAAACCAGTTCTTAAGTTCGTAGCCTGGTCAATGGTCATGTCCAAGATTTGTCAAGAATACCTTACGAATACCTGCATACAGTTGCCGCATGACGTTCGCACGGTTGCCGGAAGAACATAGGTCCCCCCCCCCCCCCCCCTCGGCTTACATGCCTTCGTACGGCCCCTGGCCAGGGGGAATTTGAATATGATGTCGCTTTTTTCATAAGAGAGCAATTTTATAATGACGGTATTTTGTGTCGTAAACTCAAGTTTTACCCTTCTGTTTTTTTTTCTTTTTCTACACCTTTTTTCTTTACCCTTTATGTTTTTTCTCTTTATTTCGTCTTGTCTCCCCTTTTCCACACTTTTCGCACGAAAACAGAAAGAAATGTCATCGAAATTGAGAACTGATTTAATATGAATACACACTCTTTTGTAAGGCCACCGCAAGACGTTCGTACGAAAGCTTACGAAGTGGTCAAATAAACTTTCTTAATCGTTCGCACGAACGCCGTAAGGTTATTGTGACCAAATCTTAAGAAAGAGCACATTTTGAAATGGAAAAAGCAATAAAGCTTGTTTGTGTATTTGATGAGTTTTTAAAATATAGATGGTTTAACATGTTGGTTTCTGTTACCAATTATGTACCAATATAATTATTTGCATTGCAATTCATTTGAACTAACACATTTTAGAAATAAATGGGTTTCTAATGGCATTGTTATCATTGCGAATGAGACAATTAACATACACACCTTATTTGAAAAGAAAAAAATGTGAAGTTTCATTCCTTGTTTTATCTGACCACTAATTTCACCTGGTGCGGTTCATCAACATGACAATGAAAGGGTTTTTTTATCCTTTTTTGATGATCTGTTTGTATGTTTTATCATAATTATATTATCATTATTTCTCTTTTTATATAGAACAGTGCCAAAAACATGAGATCCCTTGAAAAATCAAAACCTGTCTTTTACAAGTTTTCAAGTATAGCGGAAACAACAACAAAAATTCCTAATATTCTACAAATGGACTTGTTTGTTTAACGAAAAGATCCTTATCTCGGACTTGATTGTACTTTGTCACACGGTGTAACAGTTTTCTTATCATATTAATTTTACCTTTTCTTGTCACCCTCGCAGAAGACTCACAATCTCCAACAGTTACTGGTTGTAATGATCATACGGAATACACGGATGCTGAAGAAAACTCGATGGTTGCTGTTGATTTCCCTGAGCCAATTATAAATGACGAATGT
>JXSR01S040803.1:14475-28699 GCA_000969725.1 Ophiothrix spiculata | reverse complement strand
CAGAATATTCAAACAATTGTGCTTCTACGCAGTTTGTGCGTATGCGTAATTCCGAATTTAAATCACCTGACACAGCTGACGCATGACGATCGTTAATTTGAGTCTTTGACTGGTCAATTTTCCCCAGTCACCGTGACAAGAACCTTGCGTGGCGATCGTGGGAACAACCAACCACATACAACTGCGTGAATTACTGTGTGTCGCGTACGGCGCAGAGTACTGCTTGACAACACACGTAATTGAGTAAAAAACCCGCGAAAAGGGGAGCTTATTTCGAAGATTGACTGTATGAGGATGTTGATTAAGCTTACATCAATTTACCCTACTTACTACGTCAAACCAACGACCATTGCACAGCACTAGCTATTGCGTTGTTCAGTTTTTAGTCTGATGTTTATACTTACACAAAATATATGATTTATGATTCATAATACTATCAAGTTTTCCAATCTTCCCTTCGAAAATCAGCAGACGACAGCGACAGCTTGTATGACAGTCTACGGCATTTAGTGCTGAGCGGTACGCCAAAGTATTTTCTTATGGCGAAATTTCGACATACGTGACACGAGATTTCGCCTCATGCGAGGCGAAATTTCGTTTCACGTGAGGCGAAATCTCGTGTCACGTATGTCGAAATTTCGGGTCGCCACCCGAAATTTCGGGTCGCCACTCGAAATTTCGCCCTGCAAGTCGCAACACGAAATGATACAAATAAAGCTTCGTAAAAGAGGCACCTGCATACTCCATGGCGGCGCTTATTGAGACTTCGATGCCAACTTTTGTTGTAAGGGATTGCGATGAAGTAAGTTTGACACCGGTTGTTACAGATTCTTTTTTAGCAAAATCTTTGCTTCCTTGTCTGTTGTCAGCATGGAAGACAAATTGCTTACTGATTTCAGCTTTGTACCTCGGTGTTAGCTTCCATAGTTGATCATCATAATTTGGACCCTCATATGTGCCCCAGTCTACATTTTTCTTTCCCCACTTCGTGATCTTTGCAGTCTGATATTTATAGTTAAATATCCTGTAGAAACCATTACCTTGAGGCACAAATTTCCACATCTGATCTGAAAAGTACTGACCACTGTAGACCCCTACTTTCGTGTAACCAGACCCCCATTTTGCAATTCTGTATCCGTCATAACGTGCGTTGCAGATATAATAGAAACCTTTGTTGTTGCAATCCTCTTTGAGTCGCCAGAATTGATCAGGATATACTCTCAATTCGTAGGTTCCTACATCTCGACCACCGGTACCCCACTGCGCGATGTTTGCATGGTTATACTTTTTGTTGGTGATGAGAAATGTGTTCCCGTTAAGCTTCATTTCGTTGCTGTTAAGAAAAAAATACATTGACGTACATTAATAAAGAATAAGGAACAGGAGGAGTTAAGTTCTCGATTTATGTGAATTTGGCTGCGCGGCGGTTCTCGGCTGAGGGCTAAACTGTGCTCGCAATTGGACTTTACCTTCCGATAAATGTGCACTTTTTGTTGATTCGCCAATCAGAAAATATGTAATTGGGATCATTGGTATGCATAAATACCTTTAATCGTTTGCAGGAGTAATACACGTCTCTACTACTTGCCATATATCAAGGGCCATGCTAAATCGGCTTTAAAAATGTGAAACCCAACTTTTTATGAACTATCAAGACATGTTCAATTGATAAACCAAGATAAAAGGATATTACAATATATACACTCACAAATTAAAAGTTGTTTTTGATGACTTTCAATAAATTAAACAATGAGAATATCGATCAAAGTTCTTAGCCTTTATTCGGTATGTTTTATAACTCCAATCATAAAAATACTAACTTTACGTAATAAAATACTGCAAGAAACGTAATTGCATAACATATTATTTGGATGGGTCAGATTATAGTCCTTTCTGAGCTTCCAAATACTTTGTGTAACAAGTCTTTATGATTACATTAATTGCAATGCTCCTAATCAAAAACGGATACACCACCAAACATTTGACATCAAACAAAATACAAGTGTGTGTATTGATTTTTTTAAAATCCCAAGCATCTTCTAATCAATAACGGATAAACCACCAATCATTTGACATCGAACAAAATACAAGTGTGTGTATTGATTTTTTATTAATATCAAGCCTCCGTTTTTATCTATTTTTTCCAAGGTTATTATAAGAAAATGCATTTAAATTTTATATCCGATTAAAAGATAATAAAGACTTGTTGCACCAAATATTTGGTAGCTCTAAAGAAGTATTATTGAAGTCATTAAATTTCTTACAAATCATGACATATGCCATACACGCACTGCATTTTCGCTATGGCTGCATAGTTGCACACGCTCTCGACATACGCAGTGTTTATTTACGCACCCTGCAGATTTGTTTTGTAGGACATTTAATGATTTCAATAATATAAACTGACCCTATGAGATAACCCTGATGTTTGGAAATTTAATTTTAATCGATACAAGTTTATAACTAAATATTTGTTAGGAATTAGCTGTTAAACATATGCCTGCTTCATGTACATCTAAAGAAAATATTGATGACGGAATACGTCTTGTCAATGGTGAGTAAATGGGCCTGTCATGCGGAAATATTATTGTACGGTTAATTAGTTTTCATTTTTCCAACTAACAAATTAGTAGAGAAGAATTAGTCAACTAAAACTGAAATTGAAAGGCTGAGTTTGTCTTTGTTTGAGATCAAACAATTTGTTAACCATCGGTAAACTGAACAGCACATTTAATAAGTAATATTATTCATCTTCAAACATCAGATATAGCGATAACAGAATATCATGTTGCAATGGTAAAGTGGTTAAAATGTGCATACAGAGGTTTTATAATAGGATGGTTGGAATATCGGGAGGGGTCTGTGACACAGTATAATTAATGTTTTGATAATGTACCAGCACAATGTTTCGCTAAGAACACATAACAAACAGTCTGCGCAAACTCTGAACACATGATGAACAGCTACAAACAGTCAGCGCCAACTCCGAACAAATTTTCTAGCATGACCTTGATTCACTTTCCATCCCTTTGCAAAGCTGAGCGAATCGATGGAAAGCATGTGCGCAAACGATCAAATCAATCAAAAGATTGAATGCCTGTTCCTCTTTGCCTCGGGGGGAGGGGGGTGCGTGGGAGATGAGTTTTCACAGGTCTTAATTTAGCCTTTCATTTCTAACATGTCAATTAGTTTGCCTAGAGTGATCACTCCACATTTTCATTCTCTTTTCACTCAGAACAAAATTCCTCGTACAAGAGTGGAATTTCACTCCTTAAAAGAGAGAATTTGACTGCTTAAGAATGAATTTCACTGGAATAGAGAGAATTTAACTGGAATAGAGAGAATATCACTCGAATAAAGAGAAGTTCACTCAATAGAGTGGAATTTCAAAAAAGGGTGCCTTAACTAAGCCAGAATTAATTTTTACTCGTTTACATTACATTAAGATTAAAATCGTTAAAATCTTGCACTGCCAACCATGTAACATTTACATTTTACTGTTTTTGTGGGTTTTTTTTGTAATAATTATCACGTCACTCTTAAATTTGGTCTTAAATAAGTAGTTTTTTTTGAAAAGTTCGGCCGCGCCTCTAGGGTAAACAGGTATGATACGCATGAGTAGATGGTTTCCCTCTATTGTAAGCTGTTTACACACCAGTATTACGATTTTGCTCAGGTCTATTAAATAATGGTAACTTTGCTTGGAGATCCGAAGAAGAACGATAAACATCAATTTTCGACGAACGAAGTTGGAAAAATTGAGAAGAAGCTGGAAATTGGCGTTGCTGCAAATGTCTTAGTTAAGGTGTCATTAACAGTAGAAAACTAGCGAATTATCTCACAAAACTAGCAAAAAAAAAATTCAGTTCAAAAAAATATTTCATTTTCATGAAACTAAATATTTCGATAAAAATATAAACAGACAGAACTCGCTCATATTTTAGTCGATTTTCGTCATCTAAGAATATTCCTGTTCAGTAAAGTGTTCTCAAGATATGTCTTTATGCATACATAGTGATCGTTTTTCTGCATGAGACAATCGGAAGCTTAGAAAATTATCAGGTGGATGTTCGGCAAAATTCGGAAATGGTCTTGAACCAGTAGGATTGTGAACGGATGGCGTGCTATTATTTTGGCTGCATTAATATCGCTGTGGGTGATGGGAATCTTAGAGAAGTAACAATACCATCTGCCATAGATAAGTGCACCTATATTGTTTACCAAATAAACATATTATTATAACAACCCCTTCTATCTATAGTAGGCTATTTTACAACTACATTGCATATTCTTTAATTTATTTATTTATTTATAGCATTCGGCTGAAAGCCAGGAATTCCAATAGTGCAAATGCATTAAATTCAGGGGACGCCTCCGTGGTGTGTAAGGCCTTGTATCCATTGGCTGTACCCATATTCCATGTGCACTGCTCTCGTTTCTATTCAGTGGCGTAGCCAGGTTTTCGAAACTGGGGGGGCCACAATATGAAGATGAACCGACAGAATTGTATTGAGTGCTGTATTGTTAGTAATTGCGCGGCGTAACACAGACAATAAACTTCGTTCTGCTTAGTGATCATATCAGTGACCTTGTTACGGCAGATGATTCCTATGACCTGGCAGCACCCACAATCAACATGTTCATACTTGGTGAGCACCAGGTAATTGGAATATCTGCCGTACATATGCCACTGATATGATCACTAAGCAGAACGAAGTTTATTGTCTGTGTTGCGCCGCACAATTACTAACAATAGAAAGGAGAGCAGTGCACATGGAATATGGGTACAGCCAATGGATACAAGGCCTAAGACAGAATATTGGAAAGAATTTTCGATTTTACATGCAGGAAGAAACCTAAGTGCTCAAAACAAAACCTGCGAGGACGAGTATGGATCGACAACCAAATTCACGTACAACCTAGGTCCGACCGGATTCGAACCCGGGCAACAGCGGTGAAAGGTGAGGGCAGAAACGCTGCGCCAACCCGTCCCCCATTAATTATTTCTGCTTATGGTTCCAACAAAATTATGGCATAACTTTACATAGTTTCTGGAGTTAATACTAAATTTGCTGGGTTTTGTAAATATTGCAACTGGAAAATGCTGACAACGTGTCTTAATTCACTGCCTTAAAGTATTTGCTCCCGGTATAGTTATAAATGATGTATAATGACGTCAGTATAGAATATTACAAACAAAATGTCCTATACGAAATCGGTTAAACATAATTTGCTATCCCTGTCTTTGAATGCTCATTATTGTGATGTAAGACCAATTCTATCCCTTTTTTGGTCCATCCAAATAATACAAAAAACTATGCTGCTTGTTCATTATTTGTTTTCTTTCTTTTTTAACGAGTCCTTTTTATCGAGTTCAAATCAGTAGGTGTTTGAACAAGTAAGTCTTGAATGAAAAATCTATGGTCAGGGTATAAGGGTTTAGATCAACATGATCAACAGAGTATAAGGGGTTTCTAATATGTGGATCGTCATATCGAAAGGTACTTTAATACCGGCATAGTACATTACGAGATACGGGCCATTGAAGCTAAGCATAGTCAAAAATCACGTCCAAGGTCGAATTTCTAATTTCATCAGAAAGGTTATCATTGAAGTGTATTCTATCATATTAATCAGGTTCCAACATCCAAAACATAAGAAAAATGTATTAAAAACCAAGCTAAAAATCCTCTCTCGATTCAAGATTTACTAAGTACAAAAACTTTAAACTCGATTTTCTCAGAACTATAGATTTCCGAATCAGCCCGATGCCTTTTACCAATTTGGGTGTAACTTCGCAACCGAACATCCAATAACTAAAATCAAGGTGTCATTTTAAAGCTTAAAATTTCAGCTTTGAGATGAGATCAAAAAATCAATTTTGATTTTGCCGACCTTAAGGTACCTTTCGATATGACGGGTCACATATACTACAAGGATACTAACACATGTTATTGCTCTACATTATATCTTACCCCCAACACATCATAACCAGGCACAGAAGGACAGCAAGTCGAATCATGGTAGTGGTAGAAGTCTTCTATATCTGCAACATAAACCAGGTTGTGAAATCAGTGACTAAATCTACAAAGTGATCCAGTGGCATGCCCGATTAAGGGGGGGGGGGTGCATTTCGTGAGTCAGTCGATGGAAAAAGTCCATTCGGGGATCTTGACAATAAGAATGAAAGTGGAGGAGAGATAAAATAAATCAAAAGAGAAGAGAAGTAAAATGGTTTTTAATGTTTAAAAATCGTTGAAGAAGCTGCCGTGCGCCTGTTAGACCTTTTTTTTTTAAGCTACGTCAAAAAAGTTAACATTTTTCTTTTTAGTCTTATATCATTTCGGGGAAACTGTTCATTGTGCCCCATCACTCATAAATCATGGGCACGCCACTGAAGTGGTCCAATTACTGCTTTGAACAAAATCAAGCTGTATCGCACAAGTTTGTATTATTGTTACACATTAGTGAAACTGATGATTGACTGAGTGAGTGAGTGAGTGAGTGAGTGATCGAATGATAGATTGATCAAATGAATGATTGGTTGAATGAATGACCGATCGATCGATAGTATAATTGATTGATTGATTGATTGATTTTGGAATAAGTAATTTGCGCCTGCTGCTTAAAATATTACTCTAATAATTTCACATGCATATAGCTCGGCCCTGATTTGGTTAAACTATCTAACTTGAAATACAGCGATTTGAGAAAATCGTATTTGAAATTCAAAGATATGACGTTTGTTAAGATTATGCTGTTAAATGTTTTCAGTCATTTCAATGTAATAAAAATATATTTTAGCAACATTTTCATCAATTAATAGAAACTTTACAGCCAATTGTGTGGATTAGAGAGTTTTAACCAATGAACTTATTATTCTCCTTTGTTGACTCTGATTTGGCAAAACTATCTAACTTTGGGTAAAACTGCACTGGTATTATCTTCATTGATTTCAGACATTGTTATGTATCTAATTTGTTAAATCTATCCTGAAACATTGTGTTTATTTCTTATTAGTTATTGCATAGCCTCTTTACCTTTATATTAGCTTCATGATGAAATTAAATGTGTTTTACGTTGGACTATTTTAACATGAGGAATATAAGGAAATGAATGTGCTAAAAAAGATAGATAGTTTTACCATATTGAAAGAGGGGGGGGGGGGGGCAACGTTCTATCTTGAAGACAGACAATTTTACCAAATCAATAGGGGAGGAGGGATCGTCTATCTAGCAGATAGATGGTTTTACCAAAGTTAAGAGGGAGAAAGTGACAAAAAAGCTTTAGATAGAAAAAATTATCTTGAAAACGAAAGCTTGTGGGGATTTTTCGTTACCAAATTATTTAAGAAAATCTGTTATCTGAAAATTGAGTTAGATAGTTAGTTAGACAGTCAACTCTATTAAAAATCCCCTTTGATATATACTAAAACCGTATCAAAATATTGATTTCATCCCGTGTGTTCATAAGGATCATCATGATTTTTTTTACCAGCAGGTTGCTTTAAAGTATCAATTTCAGTCACGGTTTTCGAAAAAAAATACACATTTTTTCTTACGAAGCAAAACAACTTTGATTAAAAATAAACAATACTTTTTAATCCCTATTTCCTCTCACATGTTAAATGCCTAAGATACTTTTTTTAAGCGAATATGTTTAAAATACGGCCTTAAACCGATCTGGTTTTGGTATTTTGCATTCCTGTTGCATTGATTGGGGAAAGGGCACAACGACGCTCCCTTACAAAAGTGACGCATCATTAAATTTCTAGGGGTGGGCTAGAAGTTTTTCTGAAAAAAAAACACATCCACTCACTATGTGAGAGAAAAAGTAATAGCTTGTTCCACTGTTTGAGACAAAAAAAACTTGACCATCATTCACATGACCAAGGACAAATTTTAGATTTGTGTGTAAAGAAATCTTGATTTAAGAAATTTAAACTTTAAAACAATGCCTCATAAATATTTGCAAAAAAAATGCCTCGACCTAACCTTCCAACCCTCGTCCTGGAAATCAAATGGTGCGTCCCTAAATATAAATAGCAACGTATTCGATCTTTTATAGTTGCGGAATATACAAACCACTAAAGGCGAAATCATATTCGGCCTCCAAACAAAAATTTTCCTACCAAACATTTTGTCGTGACGTCACCAAATATTTGCCATCGAACTTAAAGTATGAACGGGTAGCAAACATTTGGTCCAATTTATAAGGCAATTCAATAGCATGTGCAATATAGCGTGAAATTTTATCTGGTCTCAACTCGGTGTTGACGTTATTTTGTTTGGGGTCTCTCGTCATTTTGACGTCACGATCAAATGTTTGATAGCGAAAATTTTGTTTGGAGGCCGAGTATGTTTTTGGCTTAAGCCCAGGGTTGATTCACATGACACGAGACTCCTGTAAACATATGATAAGGGTATCTTTATTTATCTTTTAATAAAGTTCAGTCAGACAAACGCTGAAAAATATTACCGTTGAAGACATTTTTTGACGGTTAAATCCCATAACAATTTTAACGGTCGTAAAGTAAATTTAACGGCAAGTCTCCGTAGTTTGCCGTCATTGAAAGTTATTTGTACGGGGAAATTACCGTTAATTTCAAATTTGCCGCCACAAATCTCAGATATGATCAGTAATTTTCATTTTGTACTTAATTCTCATGAATTAAATGCAATTTTTTTACATAATTCTAATAATAATAATAATAATAATAATAATAATAATGGAGGGTTCTTATAAGGCGCACACTCATCAAATGATCTCAATGCGCACGAACGAAGAAAATAAACAAGTTACATCTGTGAATCCTGAAAAGCCTGACGAAAAAAGAGAGTTTTAAGATGCTTTTTGAACTGAGGAAGAGAATGAATGTTACGGAGGCTGTTAGGAATCGATTTCCAAACAGCCGGGGCAGCAAAATGAAAGGAGCGTAATCACTGAACAATCTTTAAAAATTTAGATTGAATGAGTAATTCATCAATTCAGGGTGTGCTGTACTGTTCAAGCTGGTAATGTTTGGCTGACTTTCTATTTTAGAACTCACGTTTTCGTTTTCGTTTGCGTTTGCGTTCGGGTAATCGCAAACTCTCTATTGTAATAAATTTTACGTGAATCTGTTAAAATTACGGTAAAATGTTGCCAATAAGATTCCAAGTATTTGAATGTAAAATTGACGGGAATATTTTTATTCGAACAACTGGCTACGACCAGTACTGGCTACGACAGGGTGTCCCCGAAAAAATACTTACAATCTGTGCGTGTGATAGACAGATTGACTTAGTGTGTAAATGTTGCATTTTATAGCCCATGAATTGAACTTTCAAATACCGGGTTTTTTTTTTCAATCGGTAGAGTACAAGAAAAGTTGTGTTTTATCAAATATTTGGGTGGATTTTTGTATGGTCAAGTTTCAACATCAATGAAAGAGTAATGTCAGAGGACACGTGGCATTTTTAAACATTTTGGATGTTTTGGTTTTAGAATATAAGAAACCCAAAGCCCCGCAGTTTGCTATGGTTATTGTTGTACTATCCTGCACTGCCTTAATGTTATTGAAATTTGGATATAAAACTCTTACCTTGTTAGAGCTTGATTGGTTTATGCTGAGTTTTGATAAGATGATCGTCACGATTTGTCTTTGTCAGAATCGAGTTTGGATTGGTATGGGCGAATCTTGATACGATGATTGTTTGTCAGAATTTTAGACAGACGCAACAATTTATAGGTTTAAAATTGCCGTTGGCTATTCGTATCATCTGTTGTCTATATTTTCTATTTCTTTTTCAATGCGTTCTAAGAAACGTTGTATGTATTGTTGAAATACAATTGAATTAATTGCTTTGGGCGTTACAATGTTGCAAATATAAAACAAAAGCAAGTCGCATGTGTGTCACAAAGGCTATGCGTGATCATAAATACTACAAAGATAATAGAAAAAGAGTTTTTTGTTGCCAATACCATTATCAATGTTTTGGGAAAGTATTCGATTTGAACAGCTTTTATCTCGATTACAAATATATTGTATTTATTCAAAGTAAAATTTAACAACAAAAGTATTACATTTAATTGATTGTAAATTGTTAAATGAAACGGCGGTAGGAACACTTATACACATTAAGGATACAATAGTTCGCGTCTTCTGATGTCATATTAATTAGTGTTTTTACAAAAAGAAAATTGAAAAAGCTCTGACTTGTACAATAATACTGTACAGATGCATTACTGAAAACAATAATTACGATTATTTTGAACTGTGTTGACAACACAGTTGAAAATAATCGTAATAGATGCCAAGTCACAAACGACTGTGGACTAACCTAAACTTACAATCTTGATGTGTACCAGATTAAACTTCTCAAAAAAGTTTGGCAACATTTTTAGCCGCCTATATCACATTTGTTTGAATCTTGTTCATCTATTTGATACATTATTTGATTAGCTAGCAATCTCTTTTTTAAAATGACACCACATTTGTAACAAGAGCTTGCTTTATGGCTGAGTAATTCCACTTTCTTAGCAGGTAGGTCACAAACGGCGTTTGACAAAATTGAGCAGTATCTGTGTCATCTTCTTGATTATCATGTTATACGATAAATCAGTGAATGAATGGATGAATGAATCTAATTTTGTAATACTGGATAACAGTTTGTTTTTGAATAACAAAAGGTGAGGATAAGATCAATAAATTGAAATTGTTTGGTTCTTCCTCTGAAGTGATCATTTGTGACGCGTTACATCTAAAGGTACAAGTTGTCGGCCAAGCAAGTTTTGAGATACAGGCAAATAAAGCTTGTAAATTATAAAGAAAATAATAAGAAAATTGTTGTCTTTATTCATCATAACTTCAAAACTTAAACTTCAATTTTCACAAGGAATGTGTCATTTTAAAGTTTAATTTATTCTCTTTCAAGTAACACAGAAATCTCAATTTTATCAAAGGTAGACAACTTGTACCTTTTGATGTAATGTGTCACATTTGGTGTTCAATCCAAGATTTATCATGGTGAAATTACTATAACTGACTAAAACTCATACATAGAACAATTTTAAGTTTGTTTGTGACAAAAGCAAGTTGCAGCAATATTTGATGTTAGTGAAACAATGTATCAAAACTACGGATTCATTTACAGCTGTCTCATCACATTTATAGAAAGTATTTGTTATGCTTTAGACATGTTAGAAATGCACATTTCGCATTTTTACTTTGTGTGATCAGAGAACATGACATCCATTGTTCAGAAAATGAGAATCAGAATAATTGCTTTGTTAATCATAAATAGAGAAATAGTTTCCACTACATTTGTAGGGACTGGGACCATGACATCTGGCGTGGGTTACATTACAATGCTGATCTTTACTTATATTTTATTTTGTTAACATAAAATATAATGTTTTAAAGGTAACATTTTCCACGTAATTTATAGAAAGCTCGTAGTAGACGGATACAAAGAAATGTAGTTATTGAAAATAGGCAATACAGAACTGAAACGGGAAGATCTCTGTGATGAAGAGATCAGCCGTTTCTGGTAGGCAAACCAGCGCGAGGTTGTTACAATAGAAAAATAGTTTCCACTACATTTGTAGGGACTGGGACCATGACATCTGGCGTGGGTTACATTACAATGCTTATCTTTATATCATATATTTTTTTACTTATATTTTATTTTGTTAACATAAAACATCATGTTTTAAAGGTGACATTTACATGTAGTTTCTGACAGGCAAACCAGCGCGAGGTTGTTACATTAGTATTAAAAAATATTATTTTTAATTAAATAAGTATTACGCTTCAAATCAAAATTTAAAATAAAATCCAATTATTAGCTGTAGGTGAAGTTATTCATGTCAAGGTCAAGGTTATGTATAACCTATAGACTCTATTCATCATGTACGCCAAAAAATGCCGGTGTAATGAAACTGAGAGGAGTATAGGTTTTACACCACTAACTTACTACCGCCAACCAAGCCATGTCCAAAATGGGAACTTTTTGCTTGTGGGGCATAGAACTTACTCTAAAATGCTTAAAATTAAGCTATGATGTGCAATAAACTTTGAAGATTTCATGTTTTTTTATCGTTAGATTTGTATGTCTTTTTTCAGTTTCTGACATTTGATTTGGAATAATATAGTCAGAAATTACTCCGCCAGAGTGATTCGCCGAATATTGGGCTGATCCTAGTTTTTTGCCAATTCATACTTGGGAAATCAGGACGGTAATGACATTACTACGGTCAGCGTTTCTAAAAGTGAAAACTTTTCAGGTAATACTATGCTGAAATTTTGACTATTTGTAGGACACATGTTGTACTTTCATTCCATAATGCCCGTTTACCCATCTAAGTAATCTAATGCTCCTATCACTTGTAACTCCGGCCCCCGGGTACCCGGGTAGCGGGAAATGCGCCCGAGCTCGTTCATCACAATTTGACGAGTCCCCGCCTAACACTCCGCCGACTTCCCCGTAGGACGGGGCATCCTCAAATCTGAGTCACCGACGAAGTCCCGGCCCTATACCACAGGGAAAGGGCTCAAATTTCATAGATTTACGTCCCGGTCGAATTCCCCGCCTAAATGGTCACCATCGAGCCACTGCCGCATCCCCGCACGCGTTCCCCGCAAGGCGGGGACATCAGCATGCACAACTTCCCCGCACGAGCATGACGAGTTCCCCGCTAGTGCCCGGGTACCCGGGTGCCGGAATTACAAGTGATAGGTGCATAAATATGAGAAAAACAGCCTAAAAATGACAATTTTTTCATATATATATATATATATATAAGAATAGGACAGGCATTTAGTAGTGTAGAACCTACAGGTCTAATTGAAGTGCGCGGAATAAGTTGTAATCGATAATTTATTGATCGCACATTCCTCCTGTAGGGCCTACAAGTACGTTCTACACAACTGAATAGAAGTAAGGACACTGAGTCACACGGACGCTGTATTTCATAACACCGGCAATAAATGTGTTATTCTAAGTAGGCAAAAACTGCGGAAAACAGTAGTCAGTAAAAAGAATCACTAAAATAAAATGCACATTCTAAGTTTTTTAAAAAAATATACGCTAAGCTAATCCCAACCAAAGATAAACATATTTATTGGGTACATAACTTGTGAAAAAGCAAAATTGGTATAACGTTGGCGTATCATGTTACGCTTACTTAAACGATTAATAAAAAAAAAACGCACACAATTTTCAGAGCGCCATTACTCTATGCACTATCAAAATGGCATTGTAAAAACACAATTTCATAAGTGAGAACTCAACAAGTAAAAACAAATAATAATAATAAATACTGGTGGGATATATTCGGTGCACTGAGATAACTAAGGTAAATAAAAAGGTCACATTTCAAAAATCTGATGCGTTTTAGCAGCTCCGAAACTCTGAGCGCCATTGTTAGAAAACTGTAAAACTACCAAAGAATATGTAAACTACTAACAATTTGTAGAGACAGTTTTCTTCTTATAAAAATAAAAAATGCAAAAAAAAAAAACCCAAAAAAATAACAAATTGGGATATCTGCATGTGGTAATTTTTATGTTCTATTTAAAAAAAAATGACTATGGGTGTGTTCCCATTGCTAATGTAGGATTAGACCCTATATCCTGACCCAGCATCGAGTCCACATTGATTTGTGTTCCCACTGCACTGATAATCCTAGGTCAAACTCCCTACTGACTGAATGCTAGGTCGAGTCCACTTACCCGGATGTTGCAATTGACAAACACGGCCCAGTCTATCTGTCTCGTTAGCTAGCAATTATGCACCAGAATCAGTTTACGATTTATCGGACATATTCTTGTTGTATTATTTATATTTTTTAGGTATGATATTTTAGCTTCATTCTTTTTAATGATGAACATAATAAATAATCACATTGAAATACATCGTACGTGTGAAATGTATTTTACCATTACGTGTGTACGGAGAATCAGACAGTTTGTTATGAGGAAATCGCCGCCACATATCATGCATGTCTTCCGCTACGTGAGCCCGGCCGGCGGCCCGTGTATGCCTTCCCGGGATGCAGTACAAACTGTTCATATTTCTATAGCTTACTGTGACTCAAAAGTCATAAGGACTATCATTGCATTTGCAAAGAGAATCATAATTCTAAATGCAATTTTGATGAAATTCTCTGTCCCTAAGGGGCGCACCATTTGATTTTCAGGGGGTGGCATGGAAGTTGGGGTCGAGTCAAGTTTTTTTTTTTT
>JXSR01S040802.1:10438-21093 GCA_000969725.1 Ophiothrix spiculata | reverse complement strand
TGCCCCCGGATGTAGGGCATTTCAGTAATGCTAATCAGGCCTATTGATAATACTAATAAGCGGGATTAATGGACAATAAGAATGTGAATGACTTGCTTGTTTCCTGTTTGAATGAAATAAATGAAACATAAGGAAGTTGGTAAAATGCAAATAAACAAACGACAGTATGCAAGTGGGACTTGTAAATACCTCATTGCCATTGAAACTTATCCTACCCGAGGCAAACTTCATACACAAACTAGACATATTCCCAATGGAATTTTCTCGAGGATGCTTCATGTCTGCAGTGGATATTTACATTTTATTATACCCAAAGTTATTTTAATGTGCAGCAATGTCGCCATTGAAATAACTTTAGTTCTTTAAGGTCGCTTTGCACTTCGATGGTACAAATAAGGGATATTCAAGCAGAGCTAAACTTTGTAGTAAACAAGCAGTAAACAAATAAATAAATTTCACCTTCTAACAGTCAGCCCAGATCTTGGAAAAATTGTTTCCATCCTGGTATGATTTCAGCATAAAATTCTATACCTTCATAGCAAATTCAATGGCTTTATATCAAAATGCACAATTTCACAAAAATATCCCGGAGTTCGATTGTTCAATAATGACTTATATATATTTGTATTTTATCACTGCTGCAATCTGTAAACTAAGCAGAGTTTTTTGAAGAAGAAAATAGGTCACTCTGCAAATACTTGCTTCACATAAAGACAATGTCATCTTAATGTAGTTGATTCACCAATTTACCTGTCAGACTTGATTGTCTCAGTGGCAATTAATTATAATTATGAGGGACATCAATCATTTTAAACTGAAACCCCAAATATGTCTAGTCTGATTACTGCAGCATTTAAAAGTTCATGTTCTGGGTTTTGGTTTAGATATATAGCGATGTGATTTGTTACTCTTAAAAATAATGCCAACGCTTATCAATGTAGTTGTCAGAAAAATTATACTAGGATATCAATTTATAAAGTAAAAAACTCAAAGATGTCAGGAGTACTACAGAATTTCTGATTTGGATTTGATATATAAGAAATTATTATGATGAGATTAATTGTAACAACATATTATCGTATCAAATAATATATGCTAAACGATGCTGTATCATACAGGGCGTCTCAATAAAAGTGTAACACTCGGAAATTGCTTGTTTTAGGCATGAAATCGTGTCGTCATTTATACAAATTTGATGTCATATTCAAGATAAAGGACCTATCTTTCCAGTTCAACTTACCCCATTACGATAGCTTTTGTCAATCTGGAGATATTCGCAATTGTTTGCAGGTAAGCGAAATCCACTCTGTGCCACTTTTCAATAAAGTGATAGAAACACGTTTCTATACTGTTTGGTTGTTAAATGTGTTATTAGAGCAATGACATATCATAGAATTTGACCATATATCAAAACATGCCGTCGACAGGCCCCGCGGAAAAAAAAAGCAAATAGGTAGGTGCAAGCATTCTCATGTACGAATAAATTGCAAATTTTTGCACGTTTTTGTCCTATTTCTACTGAATTCAACTGTCATCTTTTCTTATCATGCTTATTGCCGTGTTAGTAGACCATTTGAAACTTTAGTGCATAAAAAGCCGTTTAATAGTTTGTCTAATAGGAACACATTTGATAGACATACACCAATACACCTAATGAGTAAAACAATTGAAGAGAGTTTTTCCAAAACTCACTTAGTCCAATAGCTGCCACATGTTATATTTGCATAGATTATAGATCTATTATACTATTGATTTTGTGAGTTGAATTTGTTGTCAAAACTCAGTGGAAATTACCAAAATTTATGTCATATTGATCGAAAATTCATACTAGCACTTCAATGCACACACAAAATAAGACAATTATTTAGAATCATGCCTAATCCCCGGATTTAGTGAGTTTTGAAAAAATCTGTTTTGATACTATTCTATAACGTCACTTCAGAGCAGTGAACCGCGCCCATTTGATCGAAGTCGGGATAAGGACCCTCGACCCTTGCAATATGAGGTAAAATTACCATCGGAACAATTTAGATGAAGAATTTAGGTTTCAAAAACTAGTATCACGGCAGCCGTTGGACTAAGTGAGTTTTGAAAAAACACTCTTCAATTGTTGTGTATGATTGGCTAATACAGAATTTGTCAGTGACTTTAGTTAATCAGATATTGATGTTTGGACTTGTGAATATTGCCCCACGTCTAATGGTTGGGCATAACAATTTCAGCCGAAATACCGAGGGACTACGAAACCGACAGTACTTATATCTAAAACGTGAATCTCAGTAGTGTCTCTCACGTACCTTCACCTTACAAGTTTAAAGCAATAAATAATACGTCTTATCATAATTCCTCCTTCATGAAATAATCATGCTATGATTAAATGGCATATACAATTTATTCATCAGTTCCCAAAAAATGTGATGAGATTGATCCATGCACTAATGTGGAACGAAACCTGGAATCTTTAACCGTTGAGGTGGTTTCTCCAAGTTACTTCATGGGAACTCCAATCAACTTAAGAAACTGCAATCCACAGCTATAATTGTAATAATAATCTTGAGGACATTAAAAGAAGCTTTTGGTATAACGTCACGCTGATGGGTGCACTACCTTAATTACCGCTTTTACATGTAAAGATGGGGTCACAAAACGGCTTGTACCTCCGTTATTAAAGATTCGATCATTCTAGAGTAAAGCGTATTTTGAAGCTCTTGGAAAACCGTTTCAGAAATTGTCAAGAGACATAGAGACATACCGATTTGTTCAATTATAATGTCATTATAGAATGACCAGTGGTGCTGATTTTTTCTACACATTCGAGAATATTGTCAAGCTAAATAATAAGCATAAAATATAAAGAAAAAAGAGTCCCGTTTTAAGTGTACATAAACACTATATTAGGCCAAATAAAAAAACAAGTTTGTTTTTGATCACACGCGCGCGTGTCTGTTTAGTTACATATTTCCCGCATATCTTTTTTTTTTTTTTGATATTTCGCATCAAAAAAAATAATTAAAAAATGGTCTATGAAAGGCAGACTACTATTTCAGGGGGACAACGATTACTTTCACACCAGGTGTAATGAAATACAGCGTCCGTGTGACTGAAATGTCCTAGCTACTATTAAATTGTGTAGAACGTACTTGTACATGTGTGTACAGTAAAGTATAGGCCAACAACTCTCGCGCAATATTAGCTTCACGTTTTATTCCGTAATGGTCTATGAAAGGCAGACTACTATTTCAGGGGGACAACGATTACTTTCACACCAGGTGTAATGAAATACAGGGTCTGTGTGACTGGGTGTCCTAGCTACTATTGTGTAGAACGTACTTGTACATGTGCGATCAATAAATCATTGATTGCGACTCATATCGTTACTGGCACCGGGTCATGTTTTTTAGCATTATCTTTGTAAGATAAACATATCTATAAAATGTTTCAGTCCTAAGATTTTCAAGTCCGTGTAATTGAAAAGCCGATATGGTTGGGTTTTATACAATATATAAAAAGTAATTAAACAGAAAGTTGTTTAATGTAGCTTGCATGTTGGGTTTTGATATTGAGACCAAATGGCTTGAACAATTTGATCTGATGCTAAAGAAATAAAAATAAAAAAATGTCTGAAGTAGGTTCACAAAACCCGTGTTGAATGTCCACAACTAGAAAGTGACTATTAAATAATATGCCCGGGTTGGTCGGTTTGAGAGCTGGTGACTTTCGCTACATTTTGTAGATTTACTTTCAAGCAAAAATACCCTACTATGTCTTAAACGTGTTATGCACTCACACACACACCACTTCAAATGAACTTAATTCCTCACGGGTATGTTATTGAGGCAAACACCAAGATTGGTTTTGTTTGACGCACAATGTTTTCGTACGGTTTTGATTTGATTGCAGCAAAAATATGTCCTCTTTCAATCATATATTCTATTGTGTAAATTAGAATGTTAGCTCTGGGTTATGTGATGTTGACGACACATAGCAAAGGTGTAAATTATACTATGTGTCCCAAAAAATCCAATTGCAAAGAGGTTGTTGGATATTCTAAATGTTCTAGGGTAAAGTACTATTTTATAGAATCAGATTGAACTAGCCTGACAGGTTAAAACTAGTAGAGCAGGATGGACTAGCTTATGCTAGTCAAACAAACTAGTCGAGCCTGACCGACTAGGTAAAAGCTAGTCCAGATGGGCACCATCTCGACTAGTTTTTACCTAGTCAAAAACTAGTCGAGTGACTATGTGGATATGGATACTATTATACTGGATGGTTAATATACTTAGTGCCACATGCCCTGTAGTTAGGTTTTTCTCCGTATGCAGCTTCAGCTCTTGCCACAGCCGGAGGAGTAGGCCAAGTTTTAGGAAGCTGTGTATATCCATTAGCTTCCAAAATATTGACAAGCAAGAGTATGCTTTTGTTGTCTCATTGCACAGTATTTCTATCACTAGTAGTTGATCCTTTATTGTCCGTAGCACATGCTTATGTTGGTTTTCTGTTGACGTCATTTATTCTGAATTTTGCAAACGGGATATGGGGATGTGCGTTTTGCTCAAGAGTAGTGGAAGTGGTTCCTGACAATAAAATGCATAGTTTTATGAGCTGGGAGTATGTTGCTTATGGAATTGGGTCTCTGCTTAGTGGATTTATTTCGGGTAAGTAGGATTTTTTTTCGAGAAAATGAAAACTCTTTAAATACATTAGAAATTCATTTTAACAAAGTTACTAGGGACAAACACATAATCTTGTATAATTAAATAGTTGACAAGTTAACATGTAACTTGGACAAATTAAGATACTAAGTAAGGCAAAAACTGTTATAAAGTTTTAGAAAATTGTCGGATTTGAATATTTAAAACAGCTTTGGATTACTTAGATTACCTACTTTTATGTTTGGACCATTTGAAAGAATTTGAACAAAATAATTTAAAAATCATCTGAAGTGTCTAATAGATGTATCTTTTCCATGTTGTTTCACTCAGGCTGGTTGTATGACCGTTATGGAAATTTCTCAGCGTCGTTCGGATTTTTAAGCTTGGTAACAATGTTAACCATTGTTCCACTTCTTATACCTGAAATACGTAGTTTCCTTCAAGTACGTGATCTAAACATTGAGTGCCTCATCAGGAACAAACATTACAAACGAATTGGACAACAATGAGAACATATGTGACGCGTTACAGCAAAAGGTACCTAAGGGGTCAAAAACCATTCTAAAAAAGCTTTTTGCATGAGTGAAAAGCCTTTTACTTAAACGGCTGTAACTTTTGAATGCATTGGTTAATTTCAACAAACTAAAGTTGTCATGAAAGCTGATTAAATTTGCTATTAATTAAATATAATTAAAGATGATAAACATTGACAAATTTCCTGTGATAAATTCCTCTGCTGATCACACTTTAATTTGGAAACCTCAATTTACGGGGAAACTTATAGGATATACTTATTTATATATTTAAATGTTATTGGAGTCCCTAGTAATACTAGCACACCGACGTATATGGGAAATTGGGGGATTGGGATTGCAGGGTTAAAATGTCATATACCATGTCGATGGCCTTTGCCAGATAATGTTTTGAAATAAATATTTTATCCTTGTTTATCATTTTATCGACAGGATTTTCTTTCGGAGCTGAAGCAACAACATTCGCAATTCTACCTGTATATTTCGATAAATATTATGGCATTGCAAATAGTATATCCCACACTGGCCAAGCAATAAGCATTATGGTTATACCTCTCTTGACTCAGTTTCTCCAAGAACTCTATGGATTCCGTGGGGCGTTGTTGATACTGGCAGCACTGGAACTGCATACTGCTTTAAGTGGCACTTTACTTAGACCTCTTCAAAAGTCCAGTTATGCAAAATGTACATCTTTCTCACACAATGACAGCTTATCAAAAGAAAGTTTTTCATTCTCTTCTGATGCATTAACAGATATCCTTGATCTCGATTTATTCTTGGATGCTGAATGCGTTTCGTTGTTCATTGGTAATGCCGGATATGGATACTATTATACTTGATGGTTAATATACTTAGTGCCACATGCCCTTCATTTAGGTTTTTCTCCGTATGCAGTTTCAGCCCTTGCACAGCCGGAGGAGTAGGCCAAGTTGCAGGAAGCTGTGTATATCTAAAAGCTTCTAAAATATTGGCAAGCAAGAGTATGCTTTTGATGTCTCATTACACAGCATTTTTATCACTAGTAGTTGTTCCTTTATTGTCCGTAGCACATGCTTATGTTTGTTTTCTGTTGATCTCATTTATTCTGAATTTTGAAATCGGAAAATGGGGATGTGAGTTTTGCTCAAGAAAAGTGGAAGTGGTTCCTGACAATAAAATGCATAGTTTTATGAGCTGGGAGTATGTTGCTTATGGAATTGGATCTCTGCTTAGTGGATTTATTTCGAGTTAGTAGGATTTTTTTTTCGAGAAAATGAAAACTTTTTAAATGCATTAGAAAATCGTTTTAACATAGTTCCTAGGGACAAACAAATAATCGTGTATATTCAAATAGTTGACAAGTTAACATGTAACTTGGACAAATTAAGATACTAAGTAAGGCAAAAACTTTCATAAAGTTTTAGAAAATGGTCGGATTTGAATATTTAAAACAGTTTTGGATTACTTAGATTAACTACTTTTATGTTTGGACCATTTGAAAGAATTTGAACAAAATAATTTAAAAATCATCTGAAGTGTCTAATAGATGTATCTTTTCCATGTTGTTTCACTCAGGCTGGTTGTATGACCGTTATGGAAATTTTCTCAGCGTCGTTCGGAGTTTTAAGCTTGGTAACAATGTTAACCATTGTTCCACTTCTTATACCAGAAATACGCGGTTTCTTTCAAGTACGTGATCTAAACATTGAGTGCCTCATCAGCAACAAACATTACAAAAGAACAATGAGAACATATGTGACGCGTTACAGCAAAAGGTACCTTAGGGGTCAAAGACTATTCTAATAAAGCTTTTTGCATGAGTGAAAAGCCTTTGTTCTCAGTTTTAAAATGACGCCAAAATCATATGTAAAGGACGTTCCGTTCTGGACTTATATGCGAAAATGTTTTGACTGGTAAGCCCGATTGATAAAAAGGTTATTCTAAGACAAATGGATTTAAAGTTCGGGGCAATCACTGGCGGTGATTGCAGCTAGCTGACGATAATCATCAAATTTTCACATTTAGAATGTGTTTTTGCAAATGAAAAGTAATTTTCCTGACAGAATATACTTCAAAGGTATTACTTATAAGGAAAATGGAAAATCGACACGGGTACCTGTCATCACTATTTTCAACTTTAACGGCCTGTATCTCAAAATGTGTATTTCCAACTTAAGGTATCTTTTGCTGTAACTCGCCACATTTGTGGCTGGTACCATATTTTCTTGCTATTTAATCGCACTTTTCCTCACTAGTTACCGGTACATTAAATTTGCTTACTTAAACACGTACGTTTCGTATATTTGAAGAGTGTTTTTTCAAAACCCACTTAGTCCACTTTTGGTCGAAATAAACCAAGCTCATAGGAATGGTGTTATTATGAGCTCAGTTCAGTTTGACGATAAAATTTACAGCAAACGATTTGGTATTGCTATGGACAACCTTTTGATCCTATATAGGATGTAACATTTTTATGGAGTGGCTTGAAAATGAAGCTATTTCCTCTGCCCCTATAAATATAATCGTCCATATTTGTTGGCGTAGATATGTCGACGACGTCCTAGAGTTGTACATATAATCTCACAGAACATTGTAAAATAGTGGACTCCTCTAACAATATCACATTTACTTATGAGGAGCCATCCCTTTTCTAGACACTCTTATCATGAGAAAACTGACGGCTCAGTGAAAGTATGCATTTATAGGGGAAAACACACCGATCATATGTTCATTTTTTCTTCCATCATCTGCTTTACAAGTAACTCTGTGTTATAATATCCTTCAAGCTTAAGCATCTTGCGATTAACTGCAATGGTCATAATAAGAGAATTTACAGGAAGACAGAGCTCGACCGAAAGCCAAATCAAAATCAGGCCAACACAAAAACGATAACAAATCCAATGGTCTTGTAGTTTTGCCAGATGTCGACAATCTATCAGAACGCACAATGGGGTCATAGCACTCTAATGCAAAGCAAAACACATGGCCATTAAATTGTGTCTCCTCAGATTTCGTACCTAATGTTAGTTAACCTAGAATCAACTAGCCACACTTTACATCAATTGGGCCTCGTTAAATTAACTTGTTTAAATTCAGTCATTTATTCACGTTGAAAACAACATTAACACCATCTAAAAACAAAATCAACCTCATTTCAGAGTGCAATAGTCTAATTCAATCCATTAACATACGTTAGTTCATTAAACATACATACTATGCATATTATTTACTTTTATAGAGTCTCCTCAATCAAGGATTAAATTTCGTTTCAAAATAAACCTCTGCACCTACAGGAAACCTATATTGAGTTTTGAAATGCAGACCTGAAAATATTTTAATCCAATACTTAATTGCATAGGGTAGCATGGTACCCAAAATTTGTTTTTTTGGCTCTCGCATTTTAATGCTACAAAATTTTAGGTTGATGATTTTTTGTAATTGGCTTAATAATAGTTTCCTTAGAAGAAAAAAAAATAGATCGACTGTTTCGGTTTTGCGCTGATTAGCACAAATTAGATTTTGGAGGTTTGGCATGGAAAAAAAATTTGCCCATTAAATCATCGCGGATGAAATTTATCTTAATTTATTTTAGCATGATTTCCTAGTTTGAGCCAAATTTAATTTAAAAACCCTTTGGAAAAGGGCTTTATTGTTTTCAAATTTTTGCAAACAAAAACATTGCGAAATGAAATTCGGTTATTTGGCCACCATTTTGAAATGGTACATATGTTTATACTTATAGTTTGTAGTATAATATAAATATGTGCATATATGGTGATATATATATATATATTATTTATGGAGGTAAGGATAATTGAAAAATTCCATTAGGAAAGTGGTTGTCTTTTTTTGTGTACCATGGAACAGACCCTTCACTGTTAACATTCACTCTGCACAACGATAAAACGAATACAATAAAAAGAAACCTCTTTCACCATATAACTATATTTCTCATTGATTTAATCAATCAAAACTATGCATCAGCTATACATGTATTGAAGGGTACTTACCTATCAATGCCCATTTTGTCTTATTGGATGGTACTAACCTACTAGTATACAATATCTTATCTATTTTATATCGGAGAATACTAACCTATGCAATGTTCAATCTATTCTACTTTAAATGAAGCAAAGGCGTTTAAAACAGCTCATAAATATTGCACAGGTAATACTAAAGTGTCAATTATCTCGCGGTTGCCTGTGGGGATGTGTTTGATGAGTGTGGTACAAATCGTAAAAGGAAAAAAATGCACGTCTAACCCACATTTCAAGCTTTTTTACGTAGGTATTATTGTTTATTCTTTAAAGGTTGGTGAGGTATGTAAATGAGCAATATTGTATTGGTCAATAAAGATTGACTTCTAGAGTAGTTTGACTTGGAATTTATGTCAATATTGTTTAAATTCTTGCCACATATAATGCATATTAAGGTAGCATACTTTTTTTACATACTCGATGTCTCGTTTTTACAAAATAAACAGAAATATAAACAGCAAAGGAAAAAACTATTAGGTTTTTTGTAATTAAAACTCATATAAGTAAATTCATATATGCGATTATTAGTCTACAAATCAATAAAACATTTACTGTACTTAATTCTTCGAGGGTAGCTGGTAAAGAACACCACGCCATACAGATTGAGTTTACTGATGTAACAGTTTCCGAACGACTTGATTCAACTATGTTAATTGGTACAACATACTTATGACTATTTCACTATGATAGATATGAGATATAAATTAAAATGTTAGGTCCCACTATTCTCTCCAGATTTTTTCCAGATTTGGAAAGGTAGTATTACGATGTATACTTCTTCTAAAATGGATAATTTATATACGCCCTATTTAAATGACTTTGTCCAAAGTCATAATGTAATTATATCTAAATTTGAAACAGCACAACTCTAAGATGATAGCCATAGAAGTTTTCATGTTACAATAATTCAGTTTTGAAAAAAGGAGAATTGGAAGGTTCGAAATTGTGTAAATGTTTTATTTGAATACACACTGTTTTGAATATTGTATATTTTGGTTGTATTGGGAAAATAAGAAAATTAGTTAACAATTTAGGCTCTTATCTGTTAATGCTTATCTTTATTCAAAAAGCAATGCACTGCAATTCTAGCACGAGTCAAAACATTTTTAAATTTTTCACAATTTCCAAAAAGTAGTTCAATTATTTGCAGATATATTTGAATTGTACTGCTCAAAATAATAAAAAAATGACAAGTCGTTCATTTAAATCTGACTTTGATACATCTGATCACTATTGTGCTTCTTTAATCATACACGTACATAGAAATATTTATTCGACCTATATCACAATGTATTTGATAGGTAAGTTAACGTATTTCTGACATTTTTCAAATTTGACCAATAGTTCACCTTTACACTCCAACACCACGATGACAAAGTATTTCAAAACAAGAAAGACTATAAACAGCAGAGGAAATATGTGTTAGAATAGTTCTTACCTTTCTTATTACT
>JXSR01S040793.1:11628-21797 GCA_000969725.1 Ophiothrix spiculata | reverse complement strand
TTACCAAATACGTTATGATAATAATTAAATTGATTTTTACATGTACTTTTAATTGCTAATTTTTTGTAGCATTGGTCTGGTTTAACGAATATAAGGGCGTCTATACATCGTGGCACTGTACTTTCACGCAGTACATCTGGGGCACCCATAGATTTAGAGCAGAGATACCAGACTTCGTAACAGGGCTTCGAAATCCGGGGTAACGCGGCCGCGCCGTTCACAGAAAAAAATTCAAGTCCAGAAAAAAAAATCGGTAAGCGTATAAGAAATATTAATAATAACAGTCAATGAATTTTAAGGCGCGCGAGTGCGATAGCGCACATAGCGCGCACCTTAAATCACTTTACTGAGTGCGATTTATAGCGCACCTTGTCACTTTCGCAAGTTGAAGTGGTTCCCGGAAGTTTGCGTAGCATAAATCAACTTGAATAAGAAAAATAAAATTAAAAAAATAAAAGGTCATGACCCTTCAATTTTTCTACTTGCTGATTGGTTGGTTGCGACAATCTAATACTAGTATGTAAATTAGCACATCTGATTGACGGCCATCTCCACACGGGCCATCTCTCTACATCGGAGCATGAAAGTGTTTATGATCAGAGCAAAGCTGATGAAATTGTCAAAGTTTACTGATCAAATACCAGTACTAGTAAGATATTTTAGAGAATGTGTGTGACCTTGATCTATAATTGGTTTGACCGTGACTGATTCCGATCCCATGTTCTGATACTTGAGCCAAACATCAGCGTCCTGAGCGTAGGAAATTTCCACTCAGTCAAAACAACATGTACATGATATGCCAACAACCCGACTTTCATCAGAATCATGCTGTCGTAAAAACAAAATAAAGCATGTTAGTTCACTCTTGATTGTTCTCATTTTTCTTTTACAAAATAGAACTACATAAAGATCAAAATGAAAAGTAGAATGAGTTCTGTGGTATTTTAGTTTAAAATCAAATGACAACAGAACAACACAATCGATTTGCGATCTGTTTCAACTATGTATTTCCGTGGGTGGAGCTAATGACAACTTCCTGTCGATCAAATAAATCTCAATAATTTATGTCCGTTCAAAGTAATTTTATTGGCTAATTGTAGTACATTCTATATTCTTGTGAATTCAGAGGCAGGACAAAGCCTACACATGTTTTAAATGACAGGTAAACACCAACAAATTCCGATAAAGAAATAAAATAAATAAAATTCCGATAAATAAATAAACTTGAAATCAACTTTAAAAATAGAACTAAGAAATAGGAAATACATGTGGAACAATAATAATAATTTAAAAATAAAAGATATGAGTCTGAGTGAGAGAGGTGGACATGATAAAAGTTGTAAAGAAATAAACAATGACAATAAAAACAAGATTAGTGAGGCCAAAAAAGTTTGTCTTGCATCCTCATTAGGTACATTTTGCCCCGATAAATTTAGCAACTCGGAGAAGATTATATTTTCCTTTTTAACATAATAGCTGACAATCTATTTCAAATGTGTTTTCAAATTGGTTTGTGTTCAGATAATAACATAACTTTCAAGTTTGTAAACCATGCCCCACACACAAGTTATGCTTAGATGTATCTTCTGAATACATGTATAAATCTGTCGAACAAAGTACCGGGACAAAGTAACAGAAGAGTTTAAGAAAAATGGTTTGAACACAGCTACTAATTCCAGACTCTTTTCAAACCCATTAGACCTTTCCAAAAAGGACACAGTTAATTACAGCCTAATCCCCAAACCATTATGCATTAAATCCATGCATTTAATGCTTGACTGACTAAAGTCCTAACTTATTTCACCTCCTTTGTACTCATTATTTCCCAGCTTAAAAAATGCAGTTATTTTTTTAACAACTCTTTTATAATGGGATACCGGGTATTTTGAGGAGATATCGGGTGTTTTGGTGTGAATTCTATAAGGGATACCTGAGCGTCATGTTTTGGAAAATTATAGGGGGGTGTTCTGATAGAAAAATGAGCTATAGGCCTGACACTGAGATTTTTTTTTGGATAGCCAAACTTGGTTCTTGGATTTTTTTTGGATAGCCAAACTTGGTTCTTGGATAAATACCTTATTTTGTTGATGAGCTCAAAGGTCACATATCAAGGTCTTATAAAGACAATTTATGTGTTCAAATTGTAGATCTTTTGTTTCCAAGAACCTGTATTTTTAAAATAACAATTATATCAATAACAATTCGGTCTACAGATTTTGAGATGACAGATAGTATTAACAAGGTTACTAAAGCCCATCTATTTATAGAAGTAGTCTGGATTGTTTAACCACCAATGCTTCTACTGCATACCAAAGGACACTCATTCAGATAGCCCACCTGAACCTTTTACCGAGTGCAAAAAATAGCACACCTAAAATCTTTATTGAGTGCAAGTAATGGCACACCTGTAGCTCACCTAACTAATTCCAGAAGTGCGATTTGTAGCACACCTGCTAGTTTTCAAAATTCATTGACTGTAATAATATAAAGTCATCTAACAATAATAAAAATCACAAAAATTTCTGACAACAGATGATTTTGTCTGTGAATATTGAAAGATAAATACAAATAAATGAGCCAAATTTTTGGGTGAAAATGCACAAATGAGCCATATTTTGAGGGTGTGATACACGCTTCCTGTGCATTTTTCATAAATCTCACAGCAAATTCTCATGCAGCACAATGAAAATTTGCAGACAGGTTCATTTTTTTCGATACCCTGCTTCGTATACCGGCCCATGTAATGGCATCCTCAGCCATGGAGCCCTAATTGGGGGTATTCGGGTAAACTCGGTTCTCGCCAAAATCAACTCCAAGTGCCCAGATTCGATTGCCCATAGAGACAAACAACACAATAATACTTTATGCGAATGATACGGCAACATGCAAGCATAGTATGTGTGTATGTTTTCAATATTCGTGTATTTTCACAAAATGCGATGCCTGTGGTGGCAAATCTAGGATGTCAGCTTAAATCTACGCTGGTACCATATAGATTGGGAAAAATCAGACAATCATGCATTCTGGTCTCTGTAAAGGTGCGTTTACATTGCGACGACATGGCCCTAGACGTAGGGTAACGTATTCCAAAATCAAAAAATCCTGGACAACAAGCAACGAGTAAAGATGAAAAATCAAAGTTTGTTGACGGCAACAAGTGATGAGTGGGTGCTGAAAGAAACGCAGACTTACTAATAAATTAAGAGTTTGACTTGACGTTAGGTGACGACTTCTCGACGACGAACAACTGTAAGCAACGTAGTGAGGCGGCAAATACTGACCAAGGCTGACGTAAAGGAACGAATGCTATGGAAACGTGACTTCAAGTTTGTGCGGGTGGTACAATCATTCCTACTCACATCCCTGCAACACACTGTTGTTGACAACGATTACCAACGAATTGTGACGACCTCTAAACCAATACAGACTGCTACAAACGGCATGGAAACGTCAAAGAACTGAGGGTTGCGGTGGCCAATGAGATCTCAATGACATCAAATCTTATTCTATGTCATCCCAAAATTTTAAAACTTGTAACTGAAAGCTACCGATTTTAACGACAACCTGCGTAGGTTAGATGCGTGTGCCAACGTGAACTGACTTTAACTAACGAGGACCGGCGTAAAATTCAAAACTGCAATTCGCAGGTCTACGTTGCTTGTCGTTACCCCCAATACATCACAATGTAAACGCACCTTTAATAATGTGGTTGCGAAGCATATTAAAGGATCCTTGTCCAATTTGGCCAGCATTTTTTCAAACTTTCTGAGATTTTGGTACCAAAATATTCCTCATATTTTTCTCATTGCCGATGAGAAATTTTACGGCTGAAACATGTTATGTTTTGGAGATATAAGTAAAAATATGTCAAAATTATTACTTTTATGGTAAGCATAAAATTATTTACACAGTAATGTATAGGCAAATGGAAAATACAAAATTGCTCATAAAATCAAAATGGCTGTTCCAATTTGACTGAAACTGGAAATTTAGGCATCTTTGTGATGATCTTTCATATGAAAACTAAAATTTGAAAAATCGGACATGTACCTTTCACAATAATACATACTTTGTTTATATTGCACATTATGTTGATGAGTTGCTTCAAATAGCTTAGCGGCACATTTTTCCGTCACTGCAGGGCAGAGCGGTCTGAACCATTCCCGAGATTTCAGCTTGTTGATGACGTCTTTAAGCTCCGCCTTATTTGGATAGCAGACAAGTGATCGATGACCCAGGGCACGAGGACCGAACTACATATTGAGACAGAGAAAAATAGAGAAGTAAGAATCAATTAATAAACAAACTTATTTGAGTGAGATTTGTACCTATTCTAAATCTACATTTTTCCTTATTTGACTGAAGGACAATCAACTGCATATTTGTAATTTTAAAGTTTGCATCGCTTAACTTGTTATGGAGATGGACAATTGACCATTCAACCTGAACAAAATAAGACATTCACTTTCAGGAGACAGTAGAGCAGACAATCCCCCTTGCCATATCAGGGACTTAGTCAGGATTGGAGGATGTGACCGTGCTTCAAAAACTTGCATGTTTATTTTAACATTTATGTAAAATGTGGGCAAATATAGGCATATCTATCTATCTATCTATCTATGCACCATGTCCCATAGGACGTTGGCTCCTTGAACAAATTCAGACCATCTATTCCTATCTTGCGCTTCCAAATATGCCTTGTGGAAGGTGGTGCCAACAATGATGTCATCTTCCCATCTCTTCCTTGGTCTTCCCTGTCTGTTTGTGCCAGTGACAGTTTCCATAAGAATGCGTTTGGGTAGGTGGATGTTGTTCATTCTGCACAAGTGACCAAACCATGTCAGCTTAAATATAGGCATAAAGTGGTGTGAAAAATATTCCACGCCCAAAGTCAACCTAATTTGGAAAAAAAATCTGGATTAACAGGATGGCTGGAAAAGGGAAAATGAGGAGAGAAAGGGTATGGAGTAATGAAAGGAAAAAGAGGACAAAATCAAAAAGGAAAGAACTGTCATGTAAGAAATGACAAAGGAAAAATATATCAGAAAGGGGAAAAATGTGGAGTGAAAAGGACAGAAAAAAAATGAAACTTGCCTCTTGCCTTCCCTTAGCGATGCCAATGATGGCTCCCTTGACCAGCATTTCAGCAACATCAGCCGTCGTCACTTTCTCTGCACCTCGTTTGTTGGCTGTGGCATTCAGATGTGTCAGAAATGAAAGAGAAATAGAGAAAAGGAAACTTGCCTCTTTCCTTCCCTTAGCGAAGCAGTTCAGCAACATCAGCCATCGTCACTTTCTCTGCACCACGTTTGTTGGCTGTGGCATTCAGATGTGTCAGAAATTAAAGAGAAATAGAGAAAAGGAAACTTGCCTCTTGCCTTCCCTTAGCAATGCCAATGATGGCTCCTTTGACCAGTAGTCCAGCAACATCCGCTGTCGTCACTTTCTCTGCACCTCGTTTGTTGGCTGTGGCATTCAGATAGTTGATATTAAACAATGGTAGGCCCATGTATTGGATCTGTTGGGATTCTTTTGGTCTATAGAATAAGCAAAAATGAGTCAAAGAGTTTTATTGCTGTAATCTTGATTGGTAGTGGATTTTGTGTGCAGGGTGTGTCTGGGAAATCCCAAAGAAGTTGAAACTATGCTTGAAAACTACCCCTCAAATTTAAATTTAACCCTAAGGCTATTGAAAAACTGTTTTACAGGCGAACGGATCTTTCAAATGGGGTTGGTAGGTTGGGTGTGCAAATTTTTTTCTTACATTTTTTTGCCTAAAATAGTTCAAAAATAAAAGAAAACAATTGAGAAAAGATGAAAACATTTTACGAAGATATTTTCTGGCCAAAAAAACCCGGCTGATTTTACATGATTTTTATCAAAACTAAAAAAAAAAATTTTTAAACATGCAAATTTACGGTCAGACGGGCCTGTAAAACAGGTGGTTTTTTTTTTTCGGTGCCTATATATAAACCAAGATTTCATGATCCTGTCAACTCAAAGAGTCAGTCAAAATATAAAATGACAATATTTCCATAAAGCTAGTGTTTCCTTTTTCAAATTTATCAAAAACTGATCTCCTAATAGCCTATTTCTAAAAAATAGCCTATTTCTCTCCATAATTTACTGCGGACTGATTTTTCCTCTTTAATTTACTGACAATATTTTTCAAACTGCAGTGAGAGTCGTGAATCATTTACTCCAAATAGAAAAGCCTAGTGATACGCCTATGAAATCAACCGTTAAAGAAAAATATTCTCTCAAGTTCAACATCTGGAGCCATGCAACATTCAGTGATGTTTGAGGCCTTGGTTATGGAATGGGCCATTTAGATATTCTATGCATAATATTTCACTTCTAACTCCCATCATTAACTTTGCTCTGTTTGTTTATCCAAAATGTTCCGATCCGAGGGGGGGGCACTGACCTAGAAAGATGATACGGGTATGTGCAGCCCTCAAGACCCCCTTTCCACGCCTTGTCTGCCGCTCCCTAGACTCCCATTTCAAGCAAAACCTTTAGTTTGTAAGCCTTATTTCCAAAAACTTTCAGTTCCCTAGCCTCATTTTTTGAAATTTAGTTACCAAGACCCCCATTTCAAGCAAAATTTTGCCTTCAGAGCCCAAATTTTGCCCAAAAAACTAGTTCTGAAGGGTCATTTTTTGGTCCCTTCAGTTCTCTAGACCCCCTTTTCAGAGTCAATCTTCTGTTCCCTAGGGTTTCAGATATCGGGGCCGCACACTCCTACCAAAACCAAAATTGGGTGCCCCTCCCTGGTTCCGATCTGCATGTGATTGGAACACTTCAAAACTCAACCGACGATTGATAACACTGCTCTTCTTAAGAATGTCATCCACCTATATCACCGACTGCTGAATTTTGAAGTGACCAGTTTTAAAGTGATCCAAGGTTCAAGGTTTATTCGAAGTATATCACAGGTGATATGTGATATCATTAACATATAAAATAAATAGTAATGGTCCCATAAGGAACCCTGAGGAAAACCACACACAATGTTTTGGATGACGGAATAACAGTCATTGGAAGTGACAAACTGCTTTCTGTTGTTTAAGTAACTTTTAAACCAGGTCAATGCTAATCCCCGAAATCCATAATGTTCTAAAGAAGTATGTCATGGTCAATAGTGTTGAAAGCTTTTGAAAGATCTAGAAATATTCCAAGTGTTGTCTCATCTTTTTCAACGGCAGTATTGACTTTGTCTACAAGTTGTTCGATAGCCATAAATGTAGAATGTTTGGAGCGAAAGTGTGTTTGGAGCGAAAGCTAAACTGTTTAGCATTAAGGATTCCATGATTATTAATATAGTCGACACATTTATTAAAAACAAGTCTTTCAAGGATCTTAGAGAACCATGGAAGGATTGAAACAGGGCGATAATTTGAGAAAACATCAGAATCTGACTTCTTATATATAGGAATAACCTCCACTTTTTAAAGGTTATTTGGAACAATACCAGACGTTAAAATCTTTGGCTGTGAGTAGCTTGAATTGAACTTAAAAGTTAAAAGACCCACTGATTCCAAGTCATGCATTGGTCCACTATTATACCACACAAGCTCTTATTTATCATATGAGTAGTGCTCTGGCAAAATGAGCGGAAAGTAGTGATTTTCAAAATTGAGTTTATAACATGTTTAAAATCTTCATAATCGCAGCTTTCCAATGATAAATAATATGTCATACTTTCCTTCTACAAGCTTCATTTAGAGATCAAAATACAAGGCAGTATACTCAAAATCTGGCAGTAAAAAATTGTCGCAAATTGATTTTAAAGTTACTGATTGTTATGGTATATGATAGCAAAATGCGACCAATTACCCGTGAACAAGTGCACTTCCCAGCATAATTGACCTTCAAAACACAAGACATAGTTTGACACTTATGCATTAATGTGTTTTATATCAAAAAACAAAATAAGATATTTTCACCATATTTTTACTTTAACAGCCATTTATTCAAAATCATCAATCACGACTTTCCGCTCATTTTGCCAGAGCACCGCTCATATGTTGTAAACATGAATATTTTCCCGCTCAGTAATATTTGTGCAAGGCCAATTTCTGATCAGTTTGCATGTTTTTATTTTTGAACACGGGACTTGCAGTACACATACATTACAGTTTTTGTGGTACACTTATTTTCGCAGACAAGTTAAACATAAAAAATTAGCGTAGTGCAAAAAATACTGTAAACGCCACTATTTCACGCACAGTAATTTTTGCGCATCACCATTTTTAAATCATTTCGCATGTTTTGATATTCAACATACGACAGTATATACAAATAATTTTCTCAATACATTCATTTTCGCGCTAAACGAGTTGAGCGTGAAACGCACGAAAATAAATGTAGCACGAAAAATACCACTTATACAGTACCTGGTGATAGACCACGCTGCACCTACAGATATCCCACAATCATTAGGGGCAGGAGGTACATGAACCGGCAAGCCGTATTTATCTGCAATCAGCTGGTTACCATGGACATTCTGGAAAAAAAAAAAAACGATTCAGAGTGAGAGTTAAAATTACATTTAGCACCATTTTGGAATTCACCAAGCCTTTTTATACTGTATAAATCTTAAAGTACAAAGCAAAGCAAGATATTTTGTGACTTGTTCTGTAAGCGGTAGGTACACCACCCTGGAGGTTAAATAACCCACCCCGGAAAAGGTAAATGACCCCACGGTAGCTATATACACATACCAAACTCTGTAAGCGGTAGATACCCCAACGCGGAGAGTATAACCCCCTCCCATGGTTGCTATATATATACCAAAGTGCTTCCTCATCGCAAGACAATACCATCCACCCTTGGATGCGAATTATCGTCAGGTACCCATCTAGATATTTGGCGATATGCTCTGTAAGTGTTAGATACCCCACCCCGTAGAGTAAATAACCCCTCTCATGGTTGCTATACACACCAAAGCGCATCTCCCTGTCAAAACAATGTCATCCAACCTACGGTGCGAATTATCGTCAAGTTACCCATCAAAATAATTGGTGACTTGCTCTGTAACTTAGCGGTAGGTACCCCACCCGGAGAGTTAATAACCCCCTTCCATGGTTGCTATATACACATACCAAATGGCATCGTCCTGTAAAGACAATACCATATCCAACCTGGGATGCGAATTATCGTCAAGATACCATCAAAATATTTGGTGACCTGCTCTGTAAGTAGAAGGTACACCACCCCACAGGGTAAATAACTGTGAATTATCGTCAAGGTACCCATCTAGATATTTGTTGACTTGCTCTGTAAGCGGTAGGTACCCAACCCCAGAGAGTAAATTACCCCTCCAACGGTTGCTATATACATACCAAAACGCATCCTCCTGCCAAGACAATACCATCCAACCTTGGATGCGAATTATCATCAAAATATTTGGTGACTTGCTGTCAGCAGTAGGTACCCCACCCGGAGACTAAATAACCCTCTCCCATGGTTGCTATATACACATACCAAAGCGCATCCCCCTGTCAAAACAATGTCATGCATCCTAGGATGCGAATTATTGTCAAGGTACCATCAAAATATATTAGTAACTTGCTGTAAGCAGAAGGTAGCGTAAATAACCCCCACCTAAGGTTGCTATATACACATACCAAAGCGCATCCCCCTGTCAAAACAACACCACCCAATGCTGGATTTGAATTGTCCATCAGAAACCCGTCAAGATATTTGGTGACTTGTTCTGTAAGCAGTAGGTTGAATACATGTTGGCTTGTTGCTGCAAGGTCCCTGGCGTCAGTGGAGCTCTCTATACCATTCTGTTCAAGTCGCTGGAATAAAAGATAATTAACATCACTTAGCTGATTGAGGTAAACTTATATGAAGAATAATAAACATTTTCAGCATTTTCCACAACATTTTCAAGTAAAACAGTGCAATTTATTACCATGTGTCCGCCAAAATTGTTATATATCGAAAAATGATCATTTGAAAAACAAGATGGTTCGCGAACCAGTAGTCTCGCCTGCGTTTCGACCGCCTACTTAATCATTCAGTTGTGGGGTGGATCCCAAGGGAAAGGTCATACAACGGGGTCACCATTGACACTTTTGATCTCTGGTCCAAGACGTACAATTTGACACCTCAACCTTTGAAATCAGACAAAGTTGAAAATTTGACCTTTCTTTTGA
>JXSR01S040793.1:0-10456 GCA_000969725.1 Ophiothrix spiculata | reverse complement strand
TCATGAATGTAGGGTGCACGGTTTGTAAAATATGCCATTTAAAGCATTTTACGCATAAATTATGCAAATTAGGTACTTAATTAGCATATTTTGCAACGAACATGTTGCTGGATCTAGATCGGGAACAGGTCTACCTAGTCACCAAATATCATCAACGTAGGGCATGCGGTTTTCGAGATGCGCTCCGGACGGCGGACGGCGGACAGAAAATTGCATTGCTATGTCTCTTTCTGAAAATTTTTAGGCGAGACAAAAAAACTATAGCAGTATTATCATACATCAACCTTCTAGATATTTCATGCTGGAATCGCGGGGAGCACAACTTTTGACCTAGAATCATCCACTTACTTAACATCACCAAGGTAGGTCTAATGGTTTGGAAGATATGTCAAATAATCCAATTTTTACAGAAAAATGCAAATATGTTAGGCTCAGATTGCAGCAGAGAAAACTTCGGTTCAGGCCCCACCTACTTACAAAATGTCAAGACAAATTTAGGCTAAACTAAAATGGAACACACTACACACTAACCCCTCAATAGGTCAGAAATGCCATTTTTAATGCTATTCCAATTGCAACTGGGAAGGTATAATTGGGGGGTTGGGGTTGGCGCAGCATTTTTTCCCTCGCCTTTCACCAGTACGGCCTGGTTTTGATTTACAGTCGGACCTAGGTTGTACGTGAATTTGGTTGTCGATCCATACTCATCCTCACAAGTTTTCTCAGAGCACTTCAGTTTCCTCCTTCATCTAAAATTGAAAAGTCTTTCCAATATTCTATCTTTCAAACAATGGAGACATCGCTTGCATTTCATGCATATGCATTATTGGGATTAGCCTGGCTTTCCGTCAAATGTTATAAATAAATTCCAGCTAAGGAGGTGCTTTACTATAATTATTGGCCAATCTACATCCTGTTATGAATTACCCTGGCTTAACACAGTAAACTTACCAATCCAATTTGTTCCCCAAGTGTAAATAAGGAAGCTAGTGGCATGGAGAAATTGAGGTAGAATTCCTTCACTGCTGGGATCCACTCGGGCCTGACTTTGCCTAGAGCTGCATAACCCATAACCTGGAATGAGAGGAAACAAAATATTTTGCTGTGAGAATTAAACAAAATCATCAGTGGAATAGCTGCCATTTTGATAAATTTATGACTCATGAAATTCTGCCCTACAGTATGTGCATTTATAAAGCATAGCGGATACTTCTTTTTAAACGTACAATACATCGATCCCAGGTTTCCCAACCGGAAACCAATCTTTACTGAAAATTTAGCCCAAAGAAAGAAAGAAGCTTTCTTTTAGCCCAAAATACAGTTTTGCCTATAAAACTAATAAGCCGTGACATTAGCTCCTGCAATTCATATATAAAAAAGGACAATTTAAATTGTTGTTTGGGATGGGTGGTATAGTGCGCATCCATTTCATCCCTATTTGGGTGCATTGTTTTGCTTTATCAGTATAATAATAATAATAATAATATTTATTTAATCATCATAAATCACAAACAATGTAAAACAAAATATGCAATTATATGACAATCAAGGAAAGGAAAAATAGACTGTAAAGTCCAAACACAGGATGTGTTTTCCTTTCCTTATAAACTTAGTAATGTACCTTAAATAAAAAATATAATATACATGCAGTATTGCATTACCTGATAAAATGAATATAAAATACTAGCAAATAAAATAACCACAACTATTTAGGTAAAATATCCTTACAAGAAGTCTTAAAGAGATTTACAGATGATGAAGACCTAACAGAAACAGGGAGCTCATTCCATAATCTTGGAAAGGAAACAAAAACAGAATTGAAGAAAGCATTGGTGCGTGAAGTCGTATGAAGAAATCTAAGTTCATTTATCTTAGAAGGTTTGAAAAATTGAAGGAAAGAATGAGGTCCAATTCCATTGATAAGTTTAAAGCAGAAAATCAAGCGAAGACAATTAAACAAGTCACAAGTTTTGAGCAGTCCAAATTCAACTAGTCTTGCTTCATAAGATAAATCAGATGGACACCTTTTTCTATACATTAGAACCTTAGAAATTTTCCTTTGACTTTTATCCAACCTATCAAGTAAGCCAATTTGGCATGGATTCCAAACAACGGCACAATATGTGAGGTGAGGGAGAATCAGTGTTTTAAAGAGATATAAAAGAGAACTGTAGTGCATATGCCGAGAAATTCTAATACAGAAACCAGTCAAGCGAGATACTTTTTTACAAACAGAGTCAACATGATGAGAGAAGGATAGGGATGAATTGAACACAACACCAAGCAATTTGAAGTCATCAACAACCTGAGATTAAATTTCAGTAAAGATTGATTTCCGGTTGAGAAACCCAAGATCAACGTATTTCACTTCAATTCATTCCCATGCCAAAAAATTGTATCTACACATGTTTGATATAGTGATACTGCCTAAGTTATGAAAGAGCATTGGTTGTCTGTTTATTTGTGTAGGATTTCTCCAAAAGAAAAGGAAGTAACTTGCAACTGAGATGAGTATCTGTTAAATTGAAAACATTTAGAATTTAATAATACGTTTTCAGGAAGATTTTCGTTGTTGAAAGGTATTCAAACAGGCTACAGAGTTGTTCATCTCTAATCAACAACTCTGCATCCAATGCGTTGGCGTATTTTTATCACACTTGGGTGGCTAAAGCCACCCTCGCACGATAAAAAATACGCAGACGCATGGATGCATCGTTGTTGATTAGCGATGAACAACTCTGTAGCATGTTTGAAGCTTATTCAACAACTGGCCATATCTCTTTATACAGGAGTGTACAGTTGTTGATTTGTGTTGAACCCATAGTTGACATTCAAATTAGTAGTTACGCAAGACATGGCATTCACATTAAAGCAATACTATAAATAAGTGTTAAAATGAAGCGTCCCCTGTCGTCCATGACTTTTGAATTTTTTATCTTTTTTGGCTTGTTTTTGGTAGATATTAATATCCTCCAAAACGATTTAGCTTAAATATGCTTACTTTTCCTGATATGGCCATTTGTTGAATTAAATTTGAGATCCCGAATTGAATTCCACATGTATTAGTATAGGAAAGCATGCATGTCCTTTGTAACAATTTTTCTAAATCTTATTCCTTTAAGTGCATTTACCCAGTACGCATAAGGCAGTGTACTGTTTATCGCCCGCTGGGAATTGAGTATGTGCAAAGTCCGGGACTTGGAAACATATATGAAAACAGCAATGCAACAACTATTTAAAAAGTAGGGTTTTGCTTCAAGTAACAATTGTCAATCTGCAAAACATTTTGCAGAATTACAACCTTCATATATAATATATATTAAGTCTTAGATTTACAGAGAAGATACCAGACTACAGCCACAGAGCTTAAATTGGGGGTAATTGGGCCCACTCGGTTCCTGCCAGATTCAACCCGAGTGCCAAAATTTGGTAGCGCATAGAAACTGTACTACTTATACATTACGTGAGTCATACGCCGACCTGCACACAACACAAGTGAGCACGTTTTCAATATGTGTGCATTATGACAAGATGCGATACATCATCCGTAAAAACCTGAATAGCCCAAATTTTGTCTCTATACAGGAATAAAAATGGCAGGGAGTCTTCTATCCCCCCTGTTAATCTTTGCTTGTAGTGCAAAATAAAGTTTGCGGCATTTACAGCTAGTTCGAGGTGAACGACCACAAACAAGGTGTTTTTTAATTCTCACCTTTCCTGCCAACGCCAGTGGTGCAAACCTCACATATGCAGATACTTTGTCGGGTGCCCAAGGTTGACCTGTGACCTCTGGCATCGTCATCGCAATATCTCGGAAAGGGGAACCCAAGTTGAGATTGACCTATCAATTTAGATGATACAAACAATACATTTAAAAAGGGTCTATTTTGTACCTTTGATTATGCAATAGAGTGCACAACCACACATACACACCCCTCAGTAAATGAATGTTCTTATATGCAGGCCTGCTTATACAAGAATCGGTAGAAATCATTATAAGAAGTTTAAGACAGTTCAACAACACTTAGGGTTTTTTCCCAAATAATTTATGTGATACCCATCACCGTCATCAGCGGTCTTATACTTCTGAAATTCGCCGTATGTGGCATCCTGATCTTGAGAGTGAATATCACAAGTGGATCTTGAAGGCAAATTTCATAAGTGGATCAGTCGGAAGTCAGAATTAGACCGCTGATGATTGTGACGGGTAATAGTCACTGAAATTATTTGAAAAGACACGTAAGTGTTGTTGAACTATCTTAAGGTATAGCTCTAACGGCTATCTACACATGTCAGAAAATTAGCTATAAAGTGAATAGTTTTTGGGAATGGGAACCAAAACCTATTTCTATTTAAAGAAAACCCTTCAATTGTAATATTTATTAAGTTTTATAATATTTGGCCAATTTCTTATGTTTTTCTTTATTTTTTGAAAATTCCCTAAAAAATCAGAGTTTTTAATTTTCATGTCAAGAGGGAATGTGCTATGACTTTCAAATTTTAGGGGCTGGAGAAGGATCAAAATAGCCAAATTCTCTCATGGGCTTTTTGCTATAAAGCATTTTATTACCAAGAAAAATGACTTTTTAGCCCTAAATTTAGGCATATTTTAAAACACCTATAAAATTTCTGGAAACACTTTAATTTTAAAAGCAAACGAGAGATTGTTGTTAATTTGATAAGTGATATTAAGCACAAAAAATGGTGATATGACTCATAATCATTTTTACCACAACTCATGATTTTTGGCATTTTTGACCCATTTTTGGCATTTTCTCAAAAATTAAGAAAAAAATCAAAAAATTGAGAAAACACTTCCTAAATTGCTTTTCGATTCCAAAAATATAAAATCGCAAAATTTCATAAAATTAAATTTTAGTTAGGCTTTCCAGGTATTTTTTGGGGGTAAAAAATATGGTTTTGGCACTTTTGCCAAAATTGATCATTTTGTTTAAAAACTGACATCACCATGATGTCCAGCATAAAAATCCACTTCTAGAAATGTATACTTTAATGATTAGTTAGAGCACAAAACAGTTTTACCAGTTATGAGTCTTCTTGTGTCTAAATCAAAACATTGTGGGAGAGAACCAGAAAATAAGCCTCTGGCCTTTCTTAATCCTACTGATCTCACCTTTCCAAGAACCCTCACTCCAACATCTCTAGAGCCCTTGAAGACAACAAATGTTCCATCATTACCTCCGCCATCGTACGAAAACACCAATGCATGACGGAATGGTGAGTCAAAGAGACCAAGTGCTGCATGACAGATATGGTGGTCTACGGTTACCCATCTGATAGGAGGAATAAGATGATATATGAATTCATGGAATAAGATAATATATGTACTAGTATTCATGTCAAAGATCTTAACAGGTAAATAAATAATATTGCAAATAATAAGAGACTCCTGAGCATAAGTACACCAGCACTAATATTCATGCTTAAATTTGAACTTAATTACAGGTGGCTACAGAGGCACACTGGCAGTGAGCTTTTCTAAAGGACAAGTGATGGGAGCAATAATTGTCCTTCAGAGTACTTCAGTTGTGTGTAATTTGAATTTTAAAACTTCATAAATCAGGTGATGTATTCTTTTTTAAGTTGGACAATTTTGGAAGCTACTATGAAGATCTTAAATTTCCATTTTGCATCTAGCATTAACAAAATAGGCACCATGCAAAAATGATGAAAAATTTACAAACATTTCATAAAGTACTAGTATCTAAAGTCAATCGTAACTCAAGTTTGGCGGAACTCACAATTCAGATATGAGCCGTATTTGCCGTGGATACCAACGTATCAAAAATCTTATCAAATTCTGATACCCATTATCTTATCTTATCTTACCCGTATCAGATTAATGATAGGGGTATCAGAATTCTGATACGTCTGTCGGTAGCACAGGTTACAAATCCACAGTGCAAGCTGGTAAGTATGTGTAGATAATCTTTCTTGCATCCACGATAAATGTTCCTGTGAAAATGTCATTTCTTTGTATGCAAATTCCATTGAAACAGATTCGAAACGTCCCCTATTCACAGGAAGTAACATATAACCTGGCGAAATCTTTGTTAGAATTAGATGACATATGATGATAATGTTATTTACTTTTTTACATACCGCTAAATGGTGTGCGACAAAGATGAATATATTCATTACCATGATTGCTGTGCACATGAAATGATGACGTACATGAAGCCTGGCTTTAGTGGTACTAATTCAGGGATCATCTAAAACACTTTACAAGTGGTGAATAGGGAATTTCCCATTGCAAATTGTGTACATGCATGTAAGTATTTTGACCTGTTTAAGCTTTCTTAACTTTTTTTCATCCAAATTCAGATATGTATCCAAATTGTGAGCTTCGCTGAACTAAAATTATAGTTGATATTTGACCTTATTTTTACATATGAAGCTTTGCAAGTACACGAGGGTATCAAAAAGTTTTGAAGATCATCCAGAAGGAGCTATATCAATGAACTTTTGTCAGGATGGTCACTTGTCCTTGTGTACATTATGGTGCAAAAATGTTATAAAATGGCATCTATACTTTCTATACAGGTGTCGTTAGATGTTAACAACCTGCCTTTGCTATCAAGATAAATTGTATGGAGAAATCAAAGAAATGTGGCATGATTAAAACCCTGCATTTGAAGGGTTACAGCCCAGTAATTCTTTGATGACATGCCCTAAGTTTAGACATTTGATACCATACTACAGGTTAGTATCTCCCCTTTCCACTGATACCAAAATTATGGAAATCGGTCAATAATTAACATCACAATGATGTATGAAACATGGTCGACCAGAAAATATTGATTTTATCAAAATGCAATGCCGATTTTTTAGCTAAAAGGCAAACTCTAAATGTACAAAGTCATTCTGTGGACAGTCAGTTTAAAAGTGGCTATGTAAAGATGACTTATGGGTCACATAACAAAGTTACTTTTTATGGAAATTTTACTTTACGTATGCGCGTATCTACATAGGGTCTACTTCAAAATCAACTGACGGTTAACAGCCAGGGACCGCTTGGTATTGTCCTAAACAATGGCAAACGCCAAGAACAGTTCATTCCAGCCGGTCAGTCGTCGGTTGAGTTTTGAAGCAACCACTTACCTGTCTGCCTTGACTAAAGTCTGTAGAATACTTCGCTGAGATGGAAAAACCCTGAAACAAACGGCAGAAAGTAAGACAAAATTACTGGAAAACAAAATAATAAATAATAACAAAATCAAACACCTTTGTATAAATTTGAACTACCATATACAATATAATTACAAACTGCACTCCAGCTAGCAATACCCTAAGGCCAAGGCAAAATAACAATTTGTTTCCTGTAATCATAACATCTCTGAAATTTGCTCCAAACTAAACCATTTCATCATAAAATTGAATGAAACAAAATAATTTAAGGGTCAAACTATTGCTCATATTAAATTATTCCCATTGAACCAAACATACAATTTTTCCCCAAAATATCTTTTCTACAAATCAACAATCTTTTTTCCCAACGTGACACAGGAAACAAACAATTTATTTTGTTTGGCCTAATATGGTAATTTGACTGAGAATGCAGCTATCGAGCCAGTCAAGCGCTGTTCCTTGCTTACACCCAATTTATCGGCAAAATGTAAGATGCATATTGCGTTGTAGTCAAGTAATAGTAGTGCGAGGTTGAGCGCAGAGGTGGCTCACTACGCACTCGCGCAGCGTCGGTCCAGACATGGCGCCCGCGTGGCGCAATCCCCTAACTTAGCCAGATTATTAGGGTGCAAATAGACAAGTTTCCTATCTGTACTTTCTTTAATCTATGAATATGTCCTTGTGGTGACATTGTACTTTCTCTTACCAACTTGTAACTGCAATATCAAATGAGTGAATTCCAACAAACTTGGTGATGCAATCAAGGGCCTTCTTCCACTGTTCTGTAAACTTGGATTTAGCGCTAATTTATGAATAAAATGAGATATACAAAAACAGAATTAAAACAGTTTTGACTTAAAGATAATTGACATAAACAAAAGTCCTGGGGCCTATTTCACTAACGTCTAGATCCATCGCAAATGCCAAACTTCATCGCAAAAGCGAAGAGATTGTCGCAAATTTACGATGGATTTCCTGAAACCAATTTCACTAAGATTTTGCGATGAAAAAAATAACCGCAAAGCATTTGCGGCAATTTTGTTCGCGATGAATATCTTGCGGCAGCTCATATGAGCATCCCTGTAGGTCTAAGGCTCCAACTTGGTTTTCTTGTGTGAAATATGTAGTTTAAAGCAGGGATTCTCAAATAGCTGCGCGTGCGCCAAATTTGGCACTTTGACAAGTACGGATTGGCGCTATGACACTCTAAAAACAAAGAAATACATTAGGAATACACTGAGGAATAGGCAAGTTTGACGCTTTCTCCTACAATGTTTTTCATTTACGTGGCACATTGTAAGGACAAGTTGAAAACCCGCCCTGGTTTAAAGTTTACAAGAATCATCCATGCAACTGCACTTTTGTTTATGTGAGTACAGTACGACCTCTTTTATCCGAACCTCATTTATACAGATTACTCTGTTATCCGGTTGAATAATTTCAAAGGAAAATATGTTTTGTCATTGCCTATTATCATGATTTAATGCATTTGAAGGACATTTTTGTAATTTTTAACATCAAAAAGCACTTACAAGGTTTATTCACACATTATACCACTTCTCATTGACTATTTTTTGTTACACCAATTTAAAGACTTATATGTTAAGGCAGATTTACACACAATTCTCTAAATACAAATTTTTCACTTATCCAGCCAATGTTTGGTCCCATCATGTCCGAATAAAAGAGGTTGCACTGTATTGGCAAAAACGGACTCTCCGACTCAAAGCCAAGAAAGAAAGAAAGAATTCTTTAGGCTGATAGCCAAGGATAACCCAAGAAAGCCTCTAATGAAGCTTATTTCCATTGGGGTCCTAGATCTTTCCTAATATTCAGCTTTATAGTACCTGAGGAAAACCGGAGGACCCGGAGAAAAACCTGCGGAAGCGAGCATGGACTGAAAACCAAATGCACATAAGGCGCCGGGCGCGGGACTCGAACCCGGGACCTCATTGGTGCAAAGCGAGGGAAATGCTGCTACACTAACCCGCTTCCCCAAGCCCTAGCTGTTACAGTATTCTAACAATTATACATGGAGAAGCAGCATTTATTTTCAGTGCATATAGCAGTAGCAAAACACTGCTCAATTTCATCTCAATTTGGGGAATTTATAGCAATTATGCTTATATATTTACACACGCATGTTTAAAAATATACCATCAAATAAATGCAAGTACACATAAAAAAATCCAATGCAAACACAGCGGGTACCATGCTTGTACTCCACCAGTACATGATTGTAGGATACAGGAATCTGAATGTGTAGTTTAAAGTGTTACACAAAATGAATAAGGAATTACTTACGGAGCACTGCAAAAATATCGTACATCAAATAGCCCTGAAAGTATTGAGACAAAAGAGGAAACAATAATAGCTATCAAGAATTAAGCAGCATTGTCACAACTTCAAGGACTTTTTCACCAAAAAATCACATTCATCATTAAGAATTTTATTTTAATCAGGTTTTCATGTATAGGCCCTAGATATTTGCATCGTTAAAAAAAGTTATGCTCCCTGTGACTTTATTAAAACTAAATTTTGTCAAAAAATAAAATATTTCAAATAATTGCTCCCCCCTGCCTCCTAACTTCTATTGAATTATACAAATTTCACACCCAACTTTTGCTTTTAAGGGTACAATTTAAGCGTAAAATATCAAAATATTTAACATACATCATTTGAATTTCAAGAGTCGAAAATTGCAATTTGGTCAATTTTTGTGTACATCACAAAATATTTCCTCTTCTTCCTTGACCCATTGCTGCTCACAAATTATGTAACCCCCCCCCCCCCTTTGTTTCATTTGACCCTAGTTTTTCCCTAAAGTTGTGTCCATAATGGTACCAACACCAGCGATCAACATAAACAAAAAATCCTTACTTGTGTTTACTATTTATACAGATCTGGTATCATATTATCCTCCAGTTTTTTCCACCTGTATGCTATACCCAAACATGATAGCTAGAATACCAAGTTTATGTATTGTATCAATGACCATACCTTTCAAGAGTATGAAGTCCAGGTTCATTAATTGGAATTTACATACCAATTGTAAAATGCCCACCAAACAGGTCTTCATGATATTATTTTTAATGATATCTGGAGATTTTCATTGTAACCCAGGACCAGCTGCTCCATTATGTTCAATATGTAACATTGAAATAACAATAGACAACCTTTCTTTGCAATGTTTTGAGTGTAATAGATGGACCCATACCAACTGTCAAAATCATCATCAAATTAACCCTACAAATACATCTGTAGAAGGAAAAGTTGTATATGGGAATGTCCAGCATGCTGTCTCCCG
>JXSR01S040792.1:0-10219 GCA_000969725.1 Ophiothrix spiculata | reverse complement strand
TAGTCACTGACTGGGTAGATCTGTGGATTTTATTGGTCACTGGAATTACTAGTCAGAGGATAGGTAGATCAGTAGTAGGATCTGGGCAAGATCTAATGCTTAAATGGCAATTTTACTACATAGTATTTTCCATGACTTGACACTAAGTCAAGTCATGGTGCCAGGACTAGTTTTGCATAAGAAGCTATGGAACAAAAATTGGGATGTACCATTTGTGTCTACTGTACTCATTTTGGGAACTGCACCCCCCCCCCAAATAATCTCCCCCCGCTTGACGAAAATGTTTTACAAGAATGTTGTGTAGTATTTTATCAAAAAAATAATATTTCAGTCATATTTTGGTGCTTTAGGGGTTCTTTTTGTGAACCTTTTTTTTTTAAGGGAGGGGGGGGGGAGTGCTATGCCCTGGAACACCCCTATTTATAAAATGTCATTATCCTGTCTCTTTTTACATGTTACTTACCGGTATTTTATTTGTAAAGCAGTTTCAAACACTTATTTTTGATTCCTGTATAATTACATTGTAGGCCTATCTATACTGGGAGAGTTCACCCCGCCTTGAACAATAATGGCTGGCATCAATGTCCGTGCAACTGCCACCGTGTAAAAGTCGTAGACGTAATAACTTACCAATCTGTTCATATCCGATGCAGGCGGATCAATCACGTCCGAGGTTCGTCCTATATTCAGGTTCATGATTATGTCAGCTTTATCATTTTCATCCAGAATCATGTTTTCTAGTATATCATCTTCTTCCAATGTGATGGGAATTGCGGATAGAACGGTGATAAATGTTATCCAAAACAACTTCATCATGAACATGCTGATGCTAGCCTGTTCCAACAAGGGCGAAAAACCTGTTCTTATTAGTCTCTACGAAGTCATTTTTACGAAGTTAGAAAATCACAACATTTCAAACTTATAGGCATTGATTTGAACCAGAGTCTACGAGATATTGTTCTTTAGACGAGTTCAAATGTGTTGTAAATGCATAATATTGCGTTTTGTAATCTGTTGTAAAATATTTTGTTTACTCATTACCTATTCTATTCACTGGAGTCAATAAGTATAGATAATCCTGAGATAATCTCCACTTCAGAAATTGCATTCCATAACAATCCTTTTGTGTTTTAAGTGTGAAAGCAAAAGCATAATGGTCAGACCTGTTTGCTTTTGGCAAAGACAGTCAATAGCCTATCCAATACTTTGATTGACAGGTCTCTTGTGTTCGGCAAGATTAATTCGATACTTCTTTTGTCAATTATAATTTATTTAAACTGAAAGCCTTTGTCTGTTAATGAGATAACGTACGACAAAGAATTTGAACTGATGTATTTTGATTGTTAGTCTTTCTGCGCAGATCTCTCTAAAATGCTTTTAAAAATGCTTATTGTGGACGTCCTGCTTATTAATATTAGGCAGATAGCATTTATTTTACCTTTGGTCAAAGCACCAATGCTATCTTTGGTAGACAGCACTAATGTTATCTTTGGTAGACAGCACTAATGTTATCTTTGGTAGACAGCACTAATGTATCTTTGGTAGACATCACTAATGTTATCTTTGGAAGACAGCACTAATGTTATCTTTGGTAGACAACACTAATGTTATCTTTGGTAGACATCACTAATGTTATCTTTGGAAGACAGCACTAATGTTATCTTTGGTAGACAGCACGAATGTTATCTTTGATAGACAGCACTAATGTTATCTTTGGTAGACAGCACTTATGTTATCTTTGGTAGACAGCACGAATGCTATCTTTGGTAGACAGCACTAATGTTATCTTTGGAAGACAGCACTAACGTTATCTTTGGTAGACAGCACTAACGGTTATCTTTGGTAGACAGCACGAATGTTATCTTTGGTAGACAGCACTAATGTTTATCTTTGGTAGACAGCACTAATGTTATCTTTGGTAGACAGCACTAATGTCATCTTTGGTAGACAGCACTAATGTTATCTTTGGTAGGCAGCACTAATGTTATCTTTGGTAGACAGCACTAATGTAATCTTTAGTAGACTGCACTAATGTTATCTCTGATAGACAGCACTAATGTTATCTTTTATAGACAGCACTAATGTTATCTTTGGTAGACAGCACTAATGTTATCTTTGGTAGACAGCACTAATGTTTTCTTTGGTAGACAGCACTAATGTTATTTTTGGTAGACAGCACTAATGTTATCTTTGGTAGACAGCACTAATGTTATCTTTGGTAGACAGCACTAATGTAATCTTGGTAGACAGCGCTAATGCTATCTTTGATAGACAGCAATAATGTTATCTTTGGTAGACAGCGCTAATGCTATCTTTGATAGACATCACTAATGCTATCTTTGGTAGACAGCACTAATATTATCTTTGGTAGACAGCACTAATGTTATCTTTGGTAGACAGCACTAATGTTATCTTTGGTAGACAGCACTAATATTATCTTTGGTAGACAGCACTAGCACTAATGTTATCTTTGGTAGACAGCACTAATGTTATCTTTGGTAGACAGCACTAATGACAGCACTAATGCTATCTTTGGCAGACAGCACTAATGTTATCTTTGATAGACAGCACTAATGTTATCAATGTTATCTTTGGCAGACAACACTAATGTTATCTTTGGTAGACAGCACTAATGTTATCTTTGGTATTCAACACTAATGCTATCTTTGGTAGACAGCACTAATGTTGTTATCTTTGGTAGACAGCACTAATGTTATATTTGGTAGACAACACTAATGTTATCTTTAGTAGACAGCACTAATGTTATATTTGGTAGACAACACTAATGTTATCTTTGGTAGACAGCACTAATGTTATCTTTGGCAGACAGCACTAATGTTATCTTTGGCAGACAGCACTAATGTTATCTTTGGTAGACAGCACTAATTGGTAGACAGCACTAATGTTATCTTTGGTAGACAGCTCTAATGTTATCTTTGGTAGACAGCACTAATGTTATCTTTGGTAGACAGCACTAATGTTATCTTTGGTCGACAGCACTAATGTTATCTTTGGTAGACACTTAAGTTATCTTTGGTAGACAGCACTAATGTTATCTTTGGTAGACAGCACTAATGTTATCTTTGGTAGACAGCACTAATGCTATCTTTGGTAGACAGCACTAATGTTATCTTTGGTAGACAGCACTAATGTTATCTTTGGGAGACAACACTAATGTTATCTTTGGTAGACAGCACTAATGTTATCTTTGGTAGACAGCACTAATGTTATCTTTGGTAGACAGCACTAATGATATCTTTGGTAGACAGCACTAATGTTATCTTTGGTAGACAACACTAATGTTATCTTTGGCAGACAGCACTAATGTTATCTTTGGAAGACAGCATTAATGGGTAGACAGCACTAATGTTATCTTTGGTAGACAGCACTAATGTTATCTTTGGTAGACAGCACTAATGATATCTTTGGTAGACAGCACTAATGTTATCTTTGGTAGACAGCACTAATGTTATCTTTGGTAGACAGCACTAATGTTATCTTTGGTAGACAGCACTTTATCTTTGGTAGACAGCACTAATGTTATCTTTGGTAGACAGCACTAATGTTATCTTTGGTAGACAGCACTAATGTTATCTTTGGTAGACAGCACTAATGTTATCTTTGGTAGACAGCACTAATGTTATCTTTGGTAGACAGCACTAATGTTATCTTTGGTAGACAGCACTAATGTTATCTTTGGTAGTGTTATCTTTGATAGACAGCACTAATATTATCTTTGGTAGACAGCACTAATGTTATCTTTGGTAGACAGCACTAATGTTATCATTGACTAATATTATCTTTGGTAGACAGAACTAATGTTATCTTTGGTAGACAGCATTAATGTTATCATTGGTAGACAGCACTAATGTTATCTTTGGTAGACAGCACTAATGTTATCTTTGATAGACAGCACTAATGTTATCTTTGGTAGACATCACTAATGTTATCTTTGGTAGACATCACTAATGTTATCTTTGGTAGACAGCACTAATGTTATCTTTGGTAGACAGGCACTAATGCTATCTTTGGTTGACAGCACTGTTATCTTTGGTAGACAGCACTAATGTAATCTTAAGTAGACGGCATTAATGCTATCTTTGGTAGACAGCACTAATGCTATCTTTTGTAGACAGCAATAATGTTATCTTTGGTAGACAGCACTAATGTTATCTTTGGTAGACAGCACTAATGTTATCTTTGGTAGACAGCACTAATGCCATTTTTTGTAGACTTTGCGAATGTGTATTTGTTTTCTTCCTGTAATTGCGCATGTATGTGTTTGGTAAGGACTCTTATAACAGCCAATTTGAGCCAATGACACCAATAGATCTGGTACAGTGAAACCTTGTGAACACAAACTCACTGGAGCCAAAGATTTTAGTGTGAATTATCAGGATATTAATAGTCTTACATTGAAAATCAACACTTGGAACTCGCAAATAATTTTTGCAAATAAGGGTTTTTGTGTTACCATATTTTGTGTTAACAGGTTCCACTGTAAAATGCAAGGTGTGGGTTCATGATCAAAATCTATGTTATAGAAAAGGAGTTCATAACAATATAAATAAAACAACTTAACATCACTTTCTTGTTTCTCAATCTATGTATATTTTTGAAATACAAAACAAAATTACTGTAAATATACTGTGTACATATTCATATAAGGTAAATATAATATTTATATAAAAGTGAAATATTTTATTACAAACTAATTAATTAGCCATGGAAATTATTTGGCTATATACAATTTTGTTTATTTCATTATTGAATATCAAGCTTATAAATTATATGTATGTTTATAGACATAAATAGCTTTCATCACGTAATTACAAAAGGTGGATAAGTTTTAAACATGTTTTTAGGGTTAGTTATTTTTTAGGGGTTTGTTAGTTTTGACGTGGCTCATCAAGGATGCATCGGTATGAAAATATATAAAACAGGCATACAAATGTTCATAGGCAAAATGGTGGTATGAGGTTGCGGGTTTGAGCCCCTGGTCGTTCCACATTTCCTTAGGCATGAAACTTTACACTAATTTCTATGTGGTTTTGAAGTCATGTTAAGTCATTGGTCCCCTGCTCCTTTTTGAGGTGCATGCAGTGTATACCTGGTGAGTCTATGGGCCTCGGCCTATCATGAATTAAATGTAGATGAATCCCTGACCAATAAGCCTTTTTGAGGTATGGCTGACATTGCACACTTGACTAAACATCTTTTGTGTTTCACAGGTTTTACCCAAACCAAAGTGCAATTTTCCTTTTGTGACAGCCATTCTTCTAAAAGGCTTATGCACCACAATTAACAGATATCAAAGACTTCATGCTGAAGATTGAGTGTCCAAACACGCTGACCGACCTGGAACACGTTGGCTATAGATATTTCGTCAAGTGAGTGCAAGAAAGTTGTATCTGCGTCGATGGCTGCCACATGTTATATTCATTTAATACCTTGTCACTATATTGCAAACACTCTCCTTTCCCATATGTCAGTGGCTCTTGGAATGGTTCTTCAGGTGACACCAGGCCACCAACCCCAGACTGGACAATCTACAGTGTGAAATTTAGATAAATGAAAAATGGCAGCTATTTGTAGATATGCCTTTCTTGCATTCACATGACGAATTTTGTCAATAGAAACAAACAATATATGCATATCTTAACCATAATTTTAACAAAGCAAGTAAGCAATGATCTGCACAGTAGTTAAGGCGTACTACATGAATGGACCTTTAAAATAGATAGATCCCAATATATCATCAAACTAAGTTAATTATCAAACTAAATTGGAAGACAAAAATGAAAATACAATGTAGTATGAAACTTTCTACAAATTGAATTGGGAATATGAGTCCCATAACTTAACAGAACATCAGTGTAAAACACCACGTGTCACTGCAGGATACATACCATCAACCAGATCACCCATAACTACTCCTAAGTAGAAACATACTATCAGATAAGATAAGTCTTTATCTTCTCACATAGCTATAAAAATAGGATTTTCACATATAATGTACATTTTCAAGCAAACTAAGCCATATATTTTAAAGTTACCAGATTTTGCATAATACATATGGAAAAAAGTATCTAGACAGTTGGTTCAAAATAATATTGAATTTTGAAAAAGTTGTATTCTTTTTTACATTTGAATAAATTTAGGTGGGTCTATATTGATATTGGGCTAAAGTAAGGTAGATTTGAATTGATACTGGACAAAAAGTAGGGAAGATTCAAAACATTGGACTAAATTTAAGGTATTCAATTTAATAATTGACTAATTTAAAATAGTTTTAATTTGGTAAAGGTGGTTTAAATTTGAAATTGATATTACCCAAAGGTGAATGTTGATATTACACTAAGGAAGGTGGATTCAGATTGGTACAGAACTATGGTGGATTCAATTAGATATTAGACAAAGCGAGATGGGATCAAATTCACATGGACTAAGTAAAGTGTACTCAAATTGATATATAAAAAAGGTGGATCAATATTAATATTGGACCGAGGTGGACTTATTGGTATAAAAGTACTGTTGATTCACTCTCTGATGCTGGATCAAAGACGGATTCAATTTGAAAGTGAATTCAAAGCGATAGCAGACTTAAGTAAGGTGGATTCAAATTGACACCATAATTTAAACAGGAGATTTTTAAAATATTATTATACAAAGTGGGGGTAGATTCAATTTGAAATTTGACAGAGATGGATTCAATTTGATGTACATTGAATGTACACATTGGTATATGATTATGATGGATTCATTTTAATATTAAAATAAGGAAGATTCAAATTGATAATAGACTTAGGTGGATCAATTTGATATTGGACAAAGCAAGATTAGAATTAATATCGGACGTCAAAGGTGAATTCAAATTAATATTGGACTAATTAAGGTGGGTTCAAACAGATATTGGACTTGGCAAGTTAGATGAATGGACATCGGACTGGATATATGATGTAAAAATAGCAAAGCTGCATTAATATAATAATTATACAAAACCGAATTCAAAATAACTTCTCTAGCGGTAAGCACCAATACCTCTGATTATTATTCTCCAAATTAATAGCATGTAATATCAGGAGTCTTACTTTAGCAAAAACAGTCACAAATAGCATTGCGGCTTCCTTCCTTACCAGACCAGGTTATGTGATCATAGCATCACGTAGCCTTGCGGCGAGGTTACGATGTAGTGGACACAGACCGGACACCAGTCGGTCCAGTGACCAATCGGTGTCCATGCAGAGACTGTACAGTGTTTGTGAGCCGTTGAAACACAGGAAGCATGAAGCAAGAATTCAATTCGGAGTTCAAACCTTGTGGCTTGTATACCATGTCTTCAATTTTTTGTCCAATGAAAACCCTATGGGCTCTATGCATGTTCTGTAGTTGAATGCTACATGCTCTGTGACTGTCATAGAGAGCTCTTCCAAACCCAGCTGAGATTGTTGACCTCCCTCAAATTTTCAATTTTCAATTTCACGAAATCAGCCAAGCTCTTTCTAAATTTGACCTAAGCATAAGAGATGGCTCGAGGCTGTGTATGCCTCTCTGACATACTGTATGCTCTATAAACCTTAAAGTATGCAACAAGCAATCAGACTATGTTACCAGATCTATAGCATATCCCTTGTATTCTTCAACATTGTGAACCATTGGTTTTATATTGTGTAAGAGACTAGTAATGATTGATCAGGATTTTTTAGGACCAAATCACTGCATATTAATATTTTTGCACATGAATCGTTCACGATTTTGGTATTATTTATGGCTAATTTTTGTAGCTATCACATGGATAAACATTGACCATAAGTTCATTTGAATATTCAACAAGATTTGGTACGTTGTTATGATTCGAGAAATACGGACTAATTTACTCCCCCCGTATTGTCATTTTGGTTTATGTGCGTTAATTGGCTGCCTGTTGCATACTTAGAGTACAAGTGTTGTGGTGTTTTTCCTGGTTACATATAAGCAAGACACTATTGAATACAGTATATAATAGACCATGAAGTAATGGACAGTCATATCAATAGAAAAGAAAATGAAACATTGCTCTTGATAATTACAACTCACATCACAGACGTTTTGAGATGACCAAGCTTCACAAACTGTTTAGAATCAATATTGATTGAATGACTGTCCATATCTGCATAGCAAATATGGGTTGCTCTGGCAAAATGAGCGGAAAGTCACGAATGAAGATTTTCAATAAATGGCTTCTAAAGTAAAAACAAGGTGAAAAAGTTGAATTTCGTTTTTTTGACAAAAACGCATCCAAGCGCTAAACCACACATTGAGTTTTGAAGGTCAATTATGTCGGGAAGTGCAATTTATCAAGGTTAATTGATCACATTTCGCTATCATAAACCGTAGTTATCGGTAATTTTAAAAGGGATTTTCAGTTAATTTTTATTTCCAGATTTTCAGTGGACTGTCTTGTATTTTGATATCTAATTGGAGAATGGGGAAAGAAAGTGTGACATATTATAAATCATTCGAAAGTTGAGATTTTAGAGAATTTAAATATGCCATAAACTAAAGTTTGAAATTCGTGACTTTTCGCTCATTTTGCCAGAGCATCCCACAAATAATAAATCAAAAACATATTTCCTTCTATACATTATTATTACAGTACAAATTTGAAGCAGCAAACCCTGTACAACATATTCTAAAAAGTAAACAAAAATAAAAAATATTTCTCCCATTTCCCATAATTACAAAAAGAAAACCACTGTTCTCCTTTCAATGTTATTTTTCTATTAATACTTACAATCTTTACACAATTTTACTACAAATTTGATTATTGGTCATTGGTTAGATATTTCTTTATGCATATTTTTAATAAGCATTTGCATGTTTTTTTATTTATTTATAGCAGTAGTATATACAAAACATCATCGCCTTCAAATATACAATTGATTCATCCATGCAGGCAAGTCGTATTGGGGGTATCGGAATATATCAAAAAATCACCTATTATGAAGAACCAGATTTGCCTTTACAGAATAATACTAGGCACATCTCATAAGGCCAAAAAAAATATGTTATGTTGCCCTCAGCGACAGACCCTTTCAAAAATTAAAAAAAAAATATTAGGGTCGGGAAAGCACACAATTTTGCTCAGATTGGGTGTTTTTTGAGAAAATATTTTGAAAAATGCACCCAAATTTGGTACTTTAGGTGCTTTAAAAAAAATTATTTTCCGACCGACCAACTCAATTTTTTCAGAAATCCCACTTGAGTTCAACACAACAATTAATTCTTTTTGGCCTAAAAGGGGTTGGGGGTTGGGTGGGGTGTCAATATGCCTCTTTTCTTTGAACATGCTACAATTTATTTTACATAATAATACAGTTCTTATTAGAACACTTAGAATTTCACACTGAAATCTAAAAGGCTTGTAGGTAGTCTAGTGACCTGTAACACCATCACCAACAGTCCTTATCAAATGATTTAGGGCAGACTTTGGTTCCTTTGTCAGTAACGAAATGTTATATGTTACTTCTAAAGTGTTTCTAAAGGTGTTTTTAAAATCATTTTGGAAACCTCAAGACATCTATAACTATCGATTAAGACAGCAAAAGATATGATTAATTATTTGGAGAGTATAATAGTTTAAACATAAATTTTGATGGTTAATTTCTGACTAATTTTTAGAGAACTTCTTTTCCGTAATTTGCATATGTTTTGTTGTGCACCAATTTCCTATCCTAATTTTGCATATGATTATAATTCTGTACAGTTTCTTTCTCTAAAGTGATTTGGTCCCAATATAACAACTTTAGATCATAGCTCAACCCCCCCCAAAAAACAAACAAAAAAACAACAACATATAATGCCATTGACATTGCTAAGTTGCAAGTAGTGTGTGGTTTTGAACAGATACCTATTAGCTATAGAAGCTAGCCAAAGTTAAGTTAAATTTAAACCATCTTTCTTTGCTGCTATCAAGCAGATGTTACTGGCATTTCAACGAGTAAGTCATCAATATAATTCAACATTATGCAAATAAGTTGATTAATTATATAAAGTGTATTATTGTACTTTTATATTGGTAAACTATATAATATATGGTGGGTAAAAGTTGGTCACAAATCAATAAGAATGTATTTTTTTGGTCTAATGCCACAAATCTTAGCAAGATATTTCTATAGAAATAAATGATTTTGGGAATTAAGGAAATAAAACCTACAAAGGAAACTTAACAAAAATATAT
>JXSR01S040791.1:71144-89147 GCA_000969725.1 Ophiothrix spiculata | reverse complement strand
CAATCTAACTATGCTACCTTAGTGGCAGTGGATATCACTAAAGCTTTTGATAGAATCAATCACAATATTACCATTACACAAAATTATCAACTCTGGAGTGAGACCATCTTTAGTACCTACGATCAGTAGTTTCTTGGCAAATAGCACACAGTGTGTGAAGTACAAAGATCAACTTTCTAGCCTTAAACCTATCACCTGTGGCGTGCCCCAGGGCACAAAACTGGGTCCTAGTTTTTTGACTGTGATGGTCGATGACGCTGCCAAGATAACTGATGATCGATGAAAATTTGTCGATGATCTCACCCTGGCGAAGATCATTAATGTAAAAACAAAACAATCATCAGCTCCAACAACATCTGGATGCTTTGGATAATTGGTATAAGATAAATGATATGCTTCGAAAGCCTAGTAAATGCCATGTCTTACATGTAAACTTTTTAAAAACTCCCGTTCAGATGCCAAAACTGTCCCTTGATGGTGAGATCATCCAAGTTGTCGATCACTTTAAGTTATTCGGCCTTTGAGATTCAAAACAATCTTGGATGGGATATTCATGTTAAGAACATGGTTTCTCGTGGCAGTAGGCGTTTGTTTATGCTATATATTCTCCGCAAACATGCTGCTCTCAGTAGATGAGGACATGGTGACCATATTTCAGACCTATATTCGCCCAATTTTGGAATAAGAATGGAATATGCTTGTGCTGTTTGGCATACAGCATTAACTTAACAGCAAAGCTACCAATTGGAAAGGATTCAAAAAAGTACTGCTAAAATCATCCTCAGCAATAGATATGTCAACTATGAGTCGGCTCTTCAATGTCTTCATGATATGACCTCAAACTTCCCAGTCTTTCTGATCGCAGGGATGAATTAGTTCTGAAATTTAGGCGTCAGGTCCTTAACTCAGAAAAGCATCGGTACCTGCTTCCTATGCAGAGATCCGTTGATTATAATCTTCGTCACGGAAACGGATTCTCACAACCATGATGTAAAACTGAGATGTTTCAAAAATCTACCATACCATTTATCATTAACCAACTCAACAGTTCTGACGATATCTGGCCCTTCCTTGTATTTGTCATGGTATATAAAATTATTTTGCTCTTGCTGTATGTAATATGTTTTTGTATTAGTTTTGCAACGCCGACATATCCTTCAGCCTGTGCTGTTAGTCGATTATTTGTATAATAATATCCGCCATTTATATGCGCGCTATTCACCGACGTACCATAGCGCGTGACATTATTACGCTGTTATTAGGAAATCGTCACAATCATTTCACCTCAACTACTAACGCAATCTTAAGACGCAGACCTATCGGAATTTAGATTTTAATATTCCCCGAACAGCTCCCCAATGCGCTTGGGTCGACGAAGCAATCGAGATTAAATGTCTTGCCCAAGGACATTACCCGTTGGCCGAAGCGGGGCTCGAACTCGTGACGTCACGATTCAGGAGCGCTATTCCACTAGACCACACGAGCTCCCTATACCGTCAATAAATACATGAAAAATAAACGTCCTCAAAGGTGACGTGATGGGAAACCGAATCAGAACGTCACCACACCGCCACGCCCTATTAACTGACTGTGCATGTCCATCCTATCGGAATTTAGTGACTCAAATTCCTGTAAAGTGACGTTTCGAGGGTTGAGCGCCACACACAAGGCCGAATCCGGGTAAAAACAATACCAAGGTAAAGTGTTTCTTTCAAAATCAAATTGTTCATTCGGAAAGAAAAATCAAGTCTTGATGGTACTTTCAAGATCGTTTATCTTGAAAGAACTATTAGGTCTTCAAATAAAATTATTTGACCTAGCCATTTTTGTTTCATTCCCAAGATAAATAAAAAATTACTTTGGGAATTACATCATGTTTCTGGGAGTTACTTTAAATTAGCAAAAGCTTCATTTCTTATGGCTTTTTATTACCATACAGGCAGTGGCGTAACAAGGGTTCGTTTGTAAGAGTGGGGAGGTATGTAACTCCTCTCAATTGCTCTTGCCCGTTCAGCGGCACCACTATCATAATTTTAGGGTGGTGTTAACGAGGGAAAGAAAAATATTTTGGGGCGGATTGGTATTTTCACAATTATGCGGGGAAACTAATAATTTTAATCAACAATTTTTAAAAATTTTGTAATGTGCATGAAGTGCGCAAAAAATGACATTGAAATTTACTATTTTTTAACAAAAATGGTAAAATCTTCAGTGACATTTGCTACAGATAAAACTATCAAACTTTCGTTTACGGAAAAATAACCATGATTTTGTACTTTGTAACACTTCGATGCAATACGGTAGTATATGTTAATGAATACACCGGACAGACAACGGCCAAAATGTTTACAAATATGCTATTTACCTGCACATTGCCATTGCTACCAATGATGAAACGTAGATCATCTTCCCTCATTCCTATTTTCACCTTAATCTGTTCTACCCAAAATCGACGAATAAGATCGTGGTTCTCGTATCCCTGAGTCAACAGGCCAGTCACACGTCGAGTCTGTCCCAAATCGATCTGTATCCATGGCTGTGAATCACTGCCATTGTTTGCCCAACAACTATTACTAGAACCGAGCCTGGCGCGTTCTGGTGAACGATTCGGGCCAAAAATAGAAGATGCAGTGATACTTGAATCTGGTATTGATCCTCTTGCCATGCCCAATAGAGAGGGACATGCTTAAAAAATTAATTGGAAAACATTGATAGAATAATCAGTGAACAGATACTGAAGTAACAGAGGCGTACCTGCCGGAGGGTGTGTGTGTGGGTGTGTGAGGGTGTGCCCCCCGACATCATTAACTTTTCTAATAAATCATCAAAAGTGGCACCGATGACCATTAATCCTCGCTTTTTTTATCATTTAAATACATATTTTTACCGTATTTTGTGTTTAAGATCGACGTTTTTGGGTGTTTTTGCTCAAATTCAGAGATTAAAATTGTCATATCTGTGTGATACCGCCATCATTTTTCTAAGTTCATTCAGGTTAAGAATAGAAGATGCAGTGATACTTGAATCTGGTATCGATCCTCTTGCCATGCCCAATGGAGAGGAACATGCTGAAATTCGTTAGAAACATTGATAGAATAGTTTTAGTGAGCAGGTACTGAAAAGATCACTTGGAAATTTGAACTGCAACACCAAAAAGCAAAATATTTCGATTCCAGATACATTGATAAGTTTTGCAGTCAATACCTAGGAGCAAAACAGGTTTACCTGCCACGAGAAATTATTTTAATGTCCTATCCAGACGTTGCTATGGACCATAGGTTATTTCACTAGCGTAACCCGATGACCTCCAACCTTATTACCGTCCAAGCACCCAATGACCTCCAACTTTACAGCGCACCAGTAGTGGCAAGATATCGCTACGATTACAACTACAAAGCAATTCCGGCCACCGTCCAAGCACCCAATGACCTGCAACCTTAAAGCACACCAGTAATGAACAAGATATCGCTATGATTACAACTACATAGCAAACCAAGCTTACCGTCCAAGCACCCAGTTACCTCCAACCTTATAGCGCACCAGTAATGGCAAGATATCGCTATGATTACAACTACAAAGCAATTCCGGCTTACCGTCCAAGCACCCAATGACCTCCAACCTTATAGCACACCAGTAATGGCAAGATATCGCTATGATTACAACTACAAAGCAAACCAAGCTTATCGTCCAAGCACCCAATGACCTACAACCTTAGAGCACACCAGTAATGACAAGATATCGCTATGATTACAACTACAAAGCAAACCAAGCTTACCGTCCGAGCACCCAATTACCGCCAACCTTATAGCGCACCAGTAATGACAAGATATCGCTATGATTACAACTACAAAGCAATCCAGGCTTACTGTCCAAGCACCCAATGATATCAGCTCTGATTACAACTACAAAGCAATCCAGGCTTACAGTCCAAGCACACAATGACCTCCAACCTTATAGCACACCAGTAATGACAAGATATCGCTATGATTACAACTACAAAGCAATCCAGGCTTACCGTCAAAGCACCCAATGACCTCCAACCTTATAGCGCACCAGTAGTGACAAGATATCGCTATGATTACAACAACAAAGCAATCCAGGCTTACCGTCCAAGCACCCAATGACCTACAACCTTATAGCACACCAGTAATGACAAGATATCGCAATGATTACAACTACAAAGCAATCCAGGCTTACCGTCCAAGCACACAATGACCTCCAACCTTATAGCACACCAGTAATGACAAGATATTGCTATGATTACAACTACGAAGCAATCCAGACTTACCGTCCAAGCACACAATGACCTCAAACCTTATAGCACACCAGTAATGACAAGATATGACTATGATTACAACTACAAAGCAATCCAGGCTTACCGTCCAAGCACCCAATGACCTCCTACCTTATAGCGCACCACTATTGACAGGATATCACTATGATTACAACTACAAAGCAATCCAGGCTTACCGTCCAAGCACCCACTGACCTCCAACCTTATAGCGCACCAGTAATGACAATATTTCACTATGAATACAACTACAAAGCAATCCAGGCTTACCGTCCAAGCACACAATGCCCTCCAACCTTATAGCGCACCAGTAGTGACAAGATATTGCTATGATTACAACTACAAAGCAATCCAGGCTTACCGTCCAAGCACACAATGACCTCAAACCTTATAGCACACCAGTAATGACAAGATATGACTATTACAGCTACAAAGCAATCCAGGCTTACCGTCCAAGCACCCAATGATATCAACTATGATTACAACTACAAAGCAATCCAGGCTTACCGTCCAAGCACCCAATGACCTCCAACCTTATAGCGCACCAGTAATGACAATTTTTCACTATGAATACAACTACAAAGCAATCCAGGCTTACCGTCCAAGCACACAATGCCCTCCAACCTTATAGCGCACCAGTAGTGACAAGATATCGCTATGATTACAACTACAAAGCAATCCAGGTTTACCGTCCAAGCACCCAATGACCTCCAACCTTATAGCACACCAGTAGTGACAATATATCGCTATGATTACAACTACAAAGCAATCCAGACATACCGTCCAAGCACCCAATGACCTCCAACCTTACAGCGCACCAGTAATGGCAAGATATTGCTATGATTACAACTACAAAGCAATCCAGGCTTACCGTCCAAGCACACAATGACCTCCCACCTTATAGCACACCAGTAATGACAAGATATCACTATGATTACAACTACAAAGCAATCCAGGCTTACCGTCCAAGCACACAATGACCCCCCACCTTATAGCACATTTGTAGTGATAAGATATCACTATGATTACAACTGCAAAGCAATCCAGGCTTACCGTCCAAGCACCCAATGACCTCCAACCTTATAGCACACCAGTAATGACAAGATATCACTATGATTACAACTACAAATCCAGGCTTACTGTCCAAGCACCCAATGACCTCCAACCGTATAGCACACCAGTAATGACAAGATATCACTATGATTACAACTACAAAGCAATCCAGGCTTACCGTCCAAGCACCCAATGACCTCCTACCTTATAGCGCACCAGTAATGACAAGATATCACTATGATTACAACTACAAAGCAATCCAGGCTTACCGTCCAGGCACCCAATAACCTTCAACCTTACAGCGCACCAGTAGTGACAAGATATCACTATGATTACAACTACAAAGCAATCCAGGCTTACCGTCCAAGCACACAATGACCTACAACCTTATAGCACACCAGTAATGGCAAGATATCACTATGATTCCAACTACAAAGCAATCCAGGCTTACCGTCCAAGCACACAATGACCTCCTACCGTATAGCGCACCAGTAGTGACAAGATATCACTATGATTACAACTACAAATTAATCCAGACTTACAGTCCAAGCACACAATGACCTCCCACCTTATAGCACATCAGTAGTGACAAGATATCACTATGATTACAACTACAAATCAATCCAGGCTTACCGTCCAAGCACACAATGACCTCCCACCTTATAGCACATCAGTAGTGACAAGATATCACTATGATTACAACTACAAATCAATCCAGGCTTACCGTCCAAGCACCCAATGACCTCCAACCTTATAGCACACCAGTAGTGACAAGATATCGCCATGATTACAGCTACAAAGCAATCCAGGCTTACCGTCCAAGCACCAAATGACCTCCAACCTTATAGCACACCAGTAATGACAAGATATCACCATGATTACAACTACAAAGCAATCCAGGCTTACCGTCCAAGCACCCAATGACCTCGAACCTTATAGTGCCCCAGTAATGACAAGATATCGCTATGATTACAACTATATAATTTCATCTCACGCTATCTTTTTAAAACAGTCGGTGACCCCATACTTTTTTTCTGGATTTGACATCCACTTGACATTCACAATTGACCAGCCAAATGTTAAAACATTCTACAGGTAGCAAATAAGTGAAAAATCAGCGTTTTGTAGTATAGGAAAACTCACGTAAAAAGTTTTATCACTGAAGGCCCGTTAGCTCGGGAGCACTCGTTACTATTTCGCACTATTTTCGGCGCTTACCGGGAAGATAATGCGTAAAAGCTAGTTCCCGCGTTGCGTTTTGCGTATTAGGCGCAAATCTTACGCTTAGATACCACACGCGCGTTTTGTCAAAATCTTCCCGACACTGACCAACAACTGATTCCGACGCCGTTGGTGAAACTAACTACCACGATCGTCTTTAAAAGACTGACAATTCCCATCTGCATTATAAGTTACCCGGGAGTAAGTCTGATTGAATAATGTGTCGCCGTTGGTTATGTATTTGTCAAAACGTGATGCTATGCGATTTTCAATTATTTTTTTTAATTACTTCTGTTTTTCCAATATTCGTGAAATTTTCAGGATTTCATATTTTTACTATTTAGTTTGAAAATATTAAAAATTATATACATTTTATTGAATTGGGCAAAAAATACAATGGACTGAAACGGCGTTTCGCTTAGCTGTAGTGTGAGAATACATTGACCGCCCCTATATTGATGCATGTTAAAGTAGTCTGAGCTGTCAGACCTACTACATTGCCCCGGTCCATTGCATAACATACTGAGTTCACAGCCATTGACTCCTGCGAAAATTCTATTTTTTCCAATTCAAGTGTCCCGCTGGTCATTAAAATTTTAGTTAGATAAATCGTTATGGAACGATCTTCCTTTCAACATTAGAAAAGCATCATCTGTACAAAAATTCAAATCACTTCTGAAGACGCACCTTTTTGATACGGACTTTAACTGTATCATTTCATTCCTATGTATATTACTCCATTATTTTCATTTGCTAATTATATATTCACGGAAACTTTTGTTCATTCCTGAGGTTTTCCACCGCAAGAGTAGACTACGGTTATCCACCTGTGGTCGTCTACATCATGTAGTAGTTTGTATTTAACATCAATGTACCCTCCTAAGGTTTTCTACCGCAGGAGTAGGCCACGGTTATCCACCTGCGGTCGTCTACATCATGTAGTACTTTGTATTTAACATCAATGTACCCTCCTAAGGTTTTCCACCGCAGGAGTAGGCCACGGTTATCCACCTGCGGTCGTCTACATCATGTAGTACTTTGTATTTAACATCATTGTACACTCCTGAGGTTTTCCACCGCAGGAGTAGGTCACGGTTATCCACCTGTGGCCGTCTATACCACCTGCGATTGCAGTAGTTTGTATTATCAAGTTATGATGGTTAACTCCTGAGGTTTTCCACCGCAGGAGTAGGCCACGGTACATCACCTGTGGCCAACAAAAATATCGCTGTTCAACCCTTTCTGTGCAATTACAAAAAAACAACAACAAAAAACCCTATAATTTTTAACATTTTACCTGTACAATTTTTATTTTTTCCATAAATACTGTCTTATATATATTTGCTTAAAGATGTAAAATATGTGGTGTATTTTATTTGTGTAATTTAGTTTGTAAAGCGCTTTGAGTTTTACATGTTTGTATCAGTAAGGCGCTTATAAATACGTGTTATTATTATTATTATTATTATTAGATTTTTAGTTGGTCTGTATCTACACCGCCCTGGAAGCTTCTCCCGATTTTCCCCTACACTATCGAATTTGCCCAATATACTACTGGCAACCTCGTGAAGCTTGCCCTTAGAATGCCCGGGGATAAAGGGGGCTCGCACTTCTTCACTACATGGGCTGAACTGGGTGGCTGAATTGTCACATGATTTTTATATACAGAGCAAGAAATTACCATCTACTACTTCTTAGTCAAAGTAGTACCCGGGTATGGTATTTAAATCACGGCTACCTACGGGTTACTCATATCATTTGTCTAGTGTAAAGTGAACAGTTGTTTATTATCGAAACTTCCCCTGGACAAAATCGAGTACAAAAATAGTACAACATTCCTGAGGTGCCCATTTGGAACACAATTATAGTACAGTTTTAGTACAAATATAGTACACAAATTCAGGAATGTTGTACTATTTTTGTACTCGATTTTGTCCAGGGTCTGCAAAGAAAGGTCCATAATTTGATTTATTGATGTAGCATTTAAGCTCATTTATTTTTTTTGAGATCATAATATATTACACCTCAGCCATAATAATAAGCTAATATTATTTGATTAACATAAGCCCATCATTCTTGCATCATTCATAGTCACTGAGTCCTCAACATGTTGCTACCCCTTGGCCCGTTTTGATGCTTTGTTATTTGCATAGTAATTTGCTGATGCGTCAAATGCGTGTCAATAGCCTTTACAATTAGTCTCTTTGCAGCCGAGAAGTCTGAGCCCAGCATTACGTTAGAATCATATCAACTTAAAAGTCTGCGGTAAACATAAAGGTCACATTGATATTACGATCACAGCTTTTACACATGGATAGATCCGCAATGGGCCGACTTCACCCGTATAGACCACGCTGTAACAAGCCGAAAAATGCCGAGTCGACATCAACATGTTATTTTTGATGTAATAATCCTCAAATTCCACACTATGCAACATAAAATTAAGTGTCTTATTTGAAAAAAGACATCGTGTTCTAAACAATATCCGAATTAAAAAATGTTGCATAGGACGGATTTTGAGATTTTTTCTGTTAATTTTGCCACAGAGAAGTTAGAAATTGGCGAAAATATTGAAGTAAAGTTAATGAATATAAAATTCAACCTTTGAAAAGTTACATTATCTTTTCAGCTTCTTATCCGTGAATTATTTTGTTTAAAGTTCTACAAACTTAATTCAGTCATTTTTTCAGTATGTAATGCTTTAGTTTGTCCTTGAAAAAATAGAAAATGAAAAATGCATCCGTCGGAATTTTCCGGAATTCAACTCGGAAGTAGCTTCAACATGATAAAAATTGCCTAAAATATAGCATTAAACACCGCGAAAAACGTATCTAGTTATTAACCTTCCAGGGCGGTGTAGTCTGTATCGTTACTAACTACTACTAATGCCTACTTACTAGAACAAGGTCTTCTAAGAAACATGTCTCGTTGGCGACAGGATAACAATTTGGAGCAAGACATGATTCGGGGGGTGGGGGGGATAGGGGTTCTGAAAACTTACAACCTCCAACTTCGATCATCTAATAGTGCACCCCTAAATAGTTATATTTCTACACATATGCCCGATACCTCAGATGGTAGCGCGCGCGATTGACAGCTATAATAGTCGCGTGAAGAAAACCTTTTCACTTTTAACGCGTCTCGTGCGCCGAGATTAAAGTTCAAACGCAACTAACGTGATATTCATATTAAAGCTCGCGTGATTTGACAGTTCTGTTGCTGCGTGACTTGATTATCAATTGGATTGGTTTGTTGTTAACGCATGGTGCGATTTGGTCCCGCCCTGAATGAAAAGTTTTGTTTCAGATGACTTTATTACATGGGTTGCTAGTGGTATGGGTTCGAGTCTCGCTAGGAACAAGATGTTTTTTTAGTAAAACTGGAATAAAAAAATTAAATGTGAAAAAAAAACCCATTAAAACATTATATTAAAAGGTCGTGTACTCACAACATGCCGGCGCGGCGGCCTACAAAAAAGTCAAACATGTCCTGTCCAGAAGTATAGGTAAGTGTGTGCTACATCTGGGAATATTGTGTTTGTTTTGCAAATCATGAAGCCTTTCACACAGTCAAATGTATTTTGTAAATTTAAGTTTTGCCAATAACATTCCACTATTTTTTGTTAATTGTTGATCCATTTACTACACATAAAGTATAACTAAATAATTTTTAGCTTTAATGTTCTTTAATCAGTCTCTTTGCATTTTTACTTCTTAGTCTATTACGAAGTTTCCCAATCTCCAGATTCAAATAGGTCTCGTTGGTCCGCTAACGAGACAAAAACAACCAACAACAATATAAATTAGGTCCCCTCCTTGAGACTAAACTATTTTACTCTATTTGCATGAGTAGGCTTAAATTTCACTCCTTGTTGTGGGGTAAAAAGAAGGATCACCCTTTTGTTTAGAATACTATTTTACTTAATTTTCATGAGTAAATGTCATTCACTTAATAAGGAGATCACCCTTTTATGGATTAAAAAAGGTGATCACCCTGTTAAGGAGTAAATTATTTTACTTCATTTTCATGAGTAAATTCCCTCACTTTGGAGTAAAAAAGGTGATCACCCTTTTATGGAGTAAACTTTTACTCCATTTTATGAGTAAGTTTTGCTCATTGTTGAGTAAAAAAGGGATCACTTTTTAATGGAGTAAAAACATACCCGTTTATGAGAGTAATTTTAACTATGCTTGGAGTAAAACGCGGAGATCACCTTTTGAATACCAAAAGGAGTAATTTTTAAATCTTAATGGAGCAATTTTTTAGTTTTAGAGTGCATAGCATGAGTGTTAATTTAATATTGAAAGACCTTCTGAGCTCATCATATGGTAAGTGACACCAGATTCTTCTTGTGATTGATCCTGTACGCTCGAGTTAACGTAAGAATGTTCCAATGTCAGTTTAGTTTTATCAGCCTTTTCTTCGGAATAAATTCTATTAATCTTATCAGACTCGTTGCTTTCAATTGCTGTATCTTGATATTGGTAAGTTTTAACGTAGTGAACGCAAACATCATCAAATATCTCCTTCTCTCGAACACGGAAAATTGGACGAATAGAGTAGACACTGGTCTGTAAAAATATAAATAAAATATCAAGAATCATTATTATCATGATTATGACAGTTTATAAATGATAAATAAATCAAAAAGCCTCACGTGATCGCGTGATCATCCCAGGTTTCAAATGCCTGTTGAAGACCATTGGCTATGGTCTCAAAGTAAGTTCCAGTATTTTATTTATTTAGCATTTATATTTATTACAACTGGATGAATGAGAACATACATCTTTATATTATGACAGTTTGTTTGTTAAATTGAAATGGCCAAAATTCTTCCCAATAATTTCCTAGGTAGCTATAAACATATCATGAATAGACAGTTAAATATAGCCTTCCAGTAATTCTTGACAAACTTTTGTCTTAGAGAAAAAATGTTTGAAAACAGTGTTTCTAGCTTTAAATCTTTTAAGTAGCATATTTTTAACGCATATGCTGGTGAAAAAAATATTTTTGATTGATTTGTTTCTCTTTTGATATAGGGTAGGTGCAGGTAATTGAAGTCCGCGGGTAAGTATTCCGTATAGACCTTTTCAAACCGATCTTTTCCGGAGATACCCGAAAGCTTGAACAAATTCCGATCGTTTCCGGGAAATAAACAGTACCTCAGTGCCTCATCTTTTGACAAAGTTCGACACTACTACAGTATGTTTCCAACAACGACGAACGTTGCCGTTTTTATCATGCACTTTTGCGGTAGTATCATTTTTATTTTCATTGTCGTCTGTCGACTGCAACTGCTGTGGCACGTGACCATGTTTTCCGAAGTTTCCCGATCGCTGTTTGAAAAGGTCTATTACCTGCATATGTTTGTAATGCGAGACTTTTGCAGATAAAGTATTTTATCCTCGTTATCTTATTAAAAAAAGTAATCCATGTACTAATGTATGTTACGAAATATCAAGTAAGTATTTCAACATCTGGGTTTGTTTAATAAAAAAATTACAATATATGGACACCATACACAAATCTGGTCATAAATGCCCATATTTGGTTCGAAAGTATACAGACAACAGTAACGTCCTATGCAAATGAGTTTTTGATGAACAATTTAATTTTTTGATCTGGCGATCAATATTTAAAAACTTGGTCGCAATATTTTTTCCCTTGACGTGACCTGTGGGATAGTTCGGACTTCGAACCCCTATAATCATGCTAATAAAAATGGAGATAATATGGATGAAAATACTTACAGTTTTTTGAATAAAACATGCTTTTTGTTTGACTGTTAGGAATAAAATAAACCCCTTCATTTTAATCAAAATTGCAGATTTTAAGCATTTAAAATCATGAGGTCACCTCTACTTACCTGCCGATTGTTTTACCGAACTAAATAACTATTGGCTGGAAAAATATGTTATATAACCTATCAAACCTCATATCAACGAAATTTGAAAAATATGCTGTGAATGTCTTTGAAATGATGAAAAACAATGTTTGATGTTTAAAAAATAGTTTCCATCTCTAAATATTCAATTTGAAATTTGGTAATTATTAGTTACTTGATAAATGATAAATTACATTACTAATTAGTAAATATCAAATGCGTCTTTAATTCGTCAATTGACGAATTGAATGACGCAGGACAAACTCAATGACGAATTACATAACTAATTTCTGACCATTAATTAGTCCGTTGCGATGGCAAATCATCTGCTTGACTAATTTTAATTAGTCATTTGACTAATTCAAATTAGTCCTGCGTCATAAAGTTAGTCAATTGACCGTATTTGACATTCTCTAATTAGTCATGTAGTTTATCATTTATCAATTAACTAATATTTAACTGATTACAAATTGAATAATTAGAGATGGAAACTATTTTTTAAACATCACAAATTGTTTTTCATCATTTCAAAGACATTTACAGCATTTTTTCATGAGTTATGAAAAAATCACTCTGTTTGACTAATTTTAATTAGTCAAATAAGACATGTTTTTTGACTAATTATCGTTTTCAGTGTAGAAAAAATTCAAAATTTCTGATTAGAAAATACTTTTCACATACCGAGTAACAAACGTATGACTGAAAAAACTGCTCATATGGTCGAATAAAAAAACTGATTTTTTGCTTGAAATCAAAAAAAAGTTTAGTTTTCACTAGAATGAGCCAGTTGGAATTTATTTCATAAAAGTGATTTATTTAAGAACATTCAATCTATACATGAAAAAAAAGATACAATTTATTGTAACTAAAAAAATTATTTGGAGTCCAAGGCCTACCAGACCAGCCCACTGAGTCAAGTTAACCCGATAATTAAACATTATATCAGAAACATATTAAATAACGCCTTCACTTCCGGGTTACAACCGAAATTCGAAATGTTATTTGAGCTCATTGGACCAAGACCCTAAATGTCTTACCTGCTTCTTGTTTTACCAATAATTACGGCAGGATTGTCACAGAACTTGTACTTGTAGACAAATGTTAAAATTATCATTTCAAGCAATAGTAAAATATATTAAATCCAGAACCGTAGATTTTAGGTAAAACACAAACACCAAATTTGAGCTCACTCAAGGAAAATAAACACTTGCAAAATCACACGAAAAGACACTTATATTTCCAAAAATTCAATTTCTTAAAAAACTCTAAATGTTTTTATAACATTTATGCTTCTAAGAACACGTTTGGTTTGACATTCTATGCTACTTTAGCGAGTTTACAGGCTTTTTAAACTAGGGCATCGGAACTCATGAATTTTCATACGCATGTCGTTTCCTATCTTTTTCCATGAATAAAAAAAACCCAAACAATAAAATAAACTAAGTAACATTTCAGCGAGCTGAATGTTGACTGTACATTTCTAGGATTTTGTTTTTCCATCATTCGTTTTTGCAAGAATTAAGCATGAGTTAGGGGTCTGTAAAAATCTGCTAATAACCTCAGTTTTAACAAAATGGTCTCTAAGATTATGGTCCACAATACATCGTACGAACAGTTACGAACAGTGTTTAGTCCGTTTAGAATGAACAAAGGCAACGAGAAACGCCCTCACTGCTCGTACGAAGTATAGTGACCATACAGTGTGTCCCAGAATGAAGTTATCAAGATTTCAACGCCACACAGTTCAAAAACCAAATAGTTTCAGACAATGAAACTTAGTGACAATCATGCCTAAAGTCTTCACTTTGTGTGGTGCAAAAATAAAGAAAATTCATGCATTACTTTTCTAGGAATGAGCATTTGAAGCTCCAGAGGGGTTTGGACACTTTTCCCAGTTTAGGTAAAGTTGTAAAAATTTGCGGTAGTTGTCGATGTTTTTTTTTTTTTTTTTTTTTTTTTTTTTTTTTTTGAAATTCATTTTTAAAGATTATTTTTATTTCATTAATATGTAGATATCTTAATTCAAATTAAAAAAATCCTTTGCAAACATCACGGACTTGCCGGGACTCGAACCCCCACCAATTTATTCTCTCGGACGATATGACAACAGCGCAACTAATTGAGCCAATTTAGGCAAATGCTCTTCAGGGGTTGAATAATTACCTTTATACGTACAAAATGCCGCGACATTCTTTGGTCAACCTTAAAAGTTATACATTTCGATAATAAAAATGGGAAAGTTGTATGAAGGAGAGATGTAGACCTATTTATAATTTTCAATCACTTGCTTTGGTGTTTTAAAAACAAAATTTCGTGAATTTACGTTTAGAAATAGGCCTACCGCTATGTTTACATTGTTAAGAATTGATTTTGCGCACCGCTAAATATTCGGTAATACTGCCATCACCAACATCTGGAACATTTTTGATCACTGAACTGTGGAGCCACGGTTTTAGGATGGTCTTCTTTCGTTTCATCGCATCAAAATTACTTAAAGTAATGGAGTTGTTAAATGACTGGAATGAAGTGAACTGATAGATAGATAGATAGATATTGACAACAAGTCTTACCAGGCCCCTGACACTTTATCCCCATATACGTCATAGCTCATTTGATTACTATTTCTTAATATTCGCTGGTTAACGTTTGTTCGCTGATCATGTGATCAGTGGTTCAAATAAGCGTAACGTGTAACGTAATATGTGGACAAACCCGAGGTCACAAAATGAAGACTGCTACTAAAGTATCGATAAATTCTGACATCGTCCTTGATGTGTGTTACGCTTAATCGGGTACAAAAGTGTGCAGCATTCTTCATTTTGTGACCTTTGTCCACATATTACGTTACACGTTACGCTAATTGGGGCATGTTTTTAGCTCAGTGTCATCTCTGTTACTCTGTGGTCTTACTTACATTAACAATTCCAGGAATCTTAATCTTATGTTTTGGCAAAACCGACAACAGGTACCGCACAGACAAAATCAATATCATCAACACAACATTTGTAATGACCACAGTGACAAGAATTAGAATGATGCTGTTTTGTTCTGAAATTAAAACGAACATTAACATTATTATCAAGTTACCACTGATGTGGCGTCCGCTGTGTTGTATATTAAATAAAAGTAACAAGTAAAAATAAATAAATAAATAAATAAATAAATAAATAAATAAATAAATAAATAAATAAATAAATAAATATTTAAATTAATAAATTAATTAAATAAAAGTAACAAGTAAAAATAAATAAATTAATAAATAAATAGATAAATAATATTAATTTATTTATTATTAATTAACCCTTGTCCTTAGCTACTTTTTGTAACACGTCCTCCGAAAGGGGGGGTGGGTGGGGTGCAACCCCCAAATATTTTAGACGGAACCTTCTATGAACTGGGTTGTGCTATTAATAGATATGTATGATCCTCCCCTATCCAACGATACCAAGATCATCTAAATCGGCCAAGGCGTTACGTAATTATGACGTCATAAAGAACTTTCGGATGGGAAAACCAGGTAAAATTGCATTATGGCAAAAATTGCTACCAAAATCAAAACTTTGCTATAAAAGTTGTACATAACGGATTTGCATCGGTTTTTTTTGCTAATAAAGAAGGGAAATGATGATTCTAACATGCCTTGCAAATTTGAATTTTATAGCATGCATAACTTTTTCCAAATGGGGACTTAAAAATTTCCGGGATTTCACCACACCAAACTTTGACGGCCTGCCCTAAACCCAACTTAAATCAAAATTGAACAATGTCCTCCTCACCTAACCCCAGTTATACGACAGGGACAGGGACAGATGCAAGATATTTGTCCCGGATTTGTCCGGGATTCGGGCCTAGATCATGCTGAAATTATTGACAACAGCGGTGCATAGCTACTAAGGGGCGTTTTTAAAGCACATGCAGATCACGCCATTCATGTCATTTGGTGCATATATTTTTGTCTAATTGATGCTTCAAATTAGCACTTTTTTCATCCATATCTGAGCAGTTTATTTCCGAGAATTGCATTTAGCAATCGTCCAATTAGGCCTATTATATGGAAGGAGTGTCTGAGGGGGGGGGGGGGTGCCCACTCAGGAGATAGCAAATTTTGAAATTTCAAAGTGCAAACCACGCCATTTGCGCCCCATCTTTGTTCTGTCTTTTCATTTTGTCTTTCCTTTTAGCACCCCTCCTTCTTTCTTTTCTCTTTCGTTTTCCTCTTTCTTTCTTCTTTCCTTTTGCACCCCTCTTTTCTTTTCTCTTTTCCGTCTTTCGTCTTTTTTACACTTTTTTGCGCCCTCCCTCTTTCCTCTGTCTTTCAATTTATTTATTTTTCTTTTTACATCCCTTCTTTCTTTTCTCTTTCGTTTTCCTCTTTCTTTCTTCTTTCCTTTTGCACCCCTCTTTTCTTTTCTCTTTTCCGTCTTTCGTCTTTTTTACACTTTTTTGCGCCCTCCCTCTTTCCTCTGTCTTTCAATTTATTTATTTTTCTTTTTACATCCCTTCTTTCTTTTCTCTTTCCCTTCTTTTCCTTTTTGCGCCCTCCCTATTTCTTCTATCTTTTAATTTTTTCTTTCTTTTTGCGCCCCTTCTTCTTCCCTCTTTCCTTTTCTTTCCTTTTTGCGCCCCCTCTTTCTTTTCTCTTTCCCTTCTTTCCTCTTTCGTTTTCGCGCCCCTCCTTTGTTCTGTCTTTTCCTTTTTCTTTCCTTTATGCGCCCCTTTTCTTTTCTCTTTCATTTACCTCTTTCTTTCTTCTTTCATTATTTTCATAATAATAGTTTTAAAACAACTCATAAACCACTTTATGCCAAACATAGGAAAACTGCTTTTGGAGCTGTAAGAAACATATCTTGTTTTAAATAAGATCATATGAATGTTTTAAATTTCAAAATGGCCGCTAAAATGGCTGCTAAAATAGCATATTTTAACTAAAATTGACAAATGTAGCCAAAATAGCATATTTTAACTAAAATTGACAAAAATATCCTTTGACATGCCAATTATTATAAATAATCAACATTAAATGACATGTAGGGCTACAACAAGATAATTTGTCCCCTAATTATGATGTTAACATGTTTAATATTCAAAATGGCACCAATACCGAGATCCAAAATGGCCGCCAACATGTGTTTTAATGCGCAAAAATGGGTAAAACAGCATTAAACACCCTATATGTTTTAAAATAATATATGAAAAGTGGTTTTGAGATTTACAACAGATATATTTGTCCCAAAATTAGGTTGTTAGCATGTTTAAAATCCAAAAATGGCGTCCGTAATGGGGTCCAAAATGCATCAAACACAAAGATATGTTCAAAATATTTAATAGAAAATGACTTTGAGAGTTACAACAGATGTATTTGTCCATAAATTAGACTGTTAACAAGCTTAAAATTCGAAATGGTGCCTTTATTGAGATCCAAAATGGCCGCCAAAATACGTTTTAATGCGCTAAAAATGCACTCTTAAAAAGAAAGGATCAAATTTGATCCCATAAAGTATCAAATATGAGCTTACCCTTTATGGGATCAATTTTGATCCAAATTCTCCTCAAA
>JXSR01S040791.1:19814-30193 GCA_000969725.1 Ophiothrix spiculata | reverse complement strand
CCTAATTCCATATTTAGTTGAGTATACCTGAAAGCATTCATATTCAACATGGATTTTTTAATAAAAATTTCTCTGTCGCAAAATATGCATATTAATGAGGTCGGTTACGGAAGGACAGCAACACGGACATGGTTTTTCTTCAGTGAATGGCTCATGCGAGTCATCAGTGGGAAGTGACGGCCCACATGTCTTTATAATAATATTTGTCCTGAAGAAGTCAGAGCTACTCCTGACGAAAGCTTGACAGTTCAAAACTTGTCCGACGGCGAACCCGTTAAAATCTACCAATGGTTTTTCACCTTGAGCACATTTTTGAAAAATTTTATGAAATTAATGAAGACATTTAATTTCAAAGGTACTGAATGCTTTGCTTGGTGTTTCTGCAATAGTTTGCCACATTCCACTTCAAAATATTCCCTACGGTTATGTTTTAACAATGCGAAATGCGAAGGGATCATGGTTACGGAAGGACGGTAACTGAAGGACAATTTGTCCGCTGATTTTCGGGTGCACTGAACCGTAAAGCCTGGTCAGGATGAACAAAAAATACAACCTCATGTGTAAATTTGATCCTTATTTAAGCCATTCAGAACAATAACACCGAAGTAAACAACCAAGAATGCAGGCGCGTAACCATGCAGGATTGTCAGTCCGAGGGGGCAAAAGTCGGTATCGTCCCTTAAACATCGGTGTCGTCAGTGGCGGCGGAAGGTTTAAATTTTAGGAGGGGGCAGCAATTTATTTTAATCAAAATTTTGTTTGAGCTAAAATGGTCAGAGGAAAATTATTATGTTTTATAACGCGCACGTAACGCGCGAAAAAAATAAGCTAAATCGGCTAATTTCAGCTAAAATTGTTTTAAAAATCTTTAAATTTAAACAAAAATTGCAACTTTTTACTGAAAATTGACATGATCTCACATTAAAATTATCAAAACAAAGGGAAAAAATCAACTTCCTGTCCTTTTCGTCATCTTTATTTATTGAGGGGGTCCGTCCCCCCTCGTGAAATGTAGGGGGGACATGTCCCCCACCCCCTTCCCCGCCGCCTCGTTTCCATTTTGTGCCTCTTTTTTTTCCCTTCTCTTACTCTTTCTTTCCCTTCTTTCCCCCTTTCTTCTCTCTCCCTCTCCTTTTTTCTCTCCCTCGCTTTTTTCTTTTCTCTTCTCCTTCCCTTTTCGCTTCTCTCCCTCTTTTCCCTTTTCTTCTCTCCCCTTCCCTCTTTCCCCTTTCCTTTCCCCTTTCCTTCTCTTTCTCTCTCTCCTTCCCCTTCAAAATAGCTTTCTTTTGATACCAAATATATGGTGGTAGCATTTTTCATTGAATAGTTACACCCTTTTTTCAATATTTTTCTCATGTCCATTTTTCGTGAAAATAGCCATATATATTTATGCCGATACGTTTATAGCAAAATTTAGACCTTTTTCTGTGAAAGTCCTGTGAAAATCGTGCGTTAAAATGTGCTAAAACAAAATTAATGTAACGGTTGCTTTTGTTTACCTTTCTGACACATGATAAAAAAACACGTTATTCTCAAATTCTATCATTGCGCATGCGTAACAAATTATTGTAAATATGAAAGTATATCGGTGAATAGATTCATCAGGTTTGGTTGAAATCCATAAGTTAAATATTAGTATATGATCCACTACTTACACCTGCCATCAAGAAATATGTGACTGTGAAAGAGTCTAGGAATATACGTCATATTTCCCGGCAAAGTGGATCAGATGGTCATTTCTGACGAAGTCTCCCGACGATGTGAGACGAAATATTAAATACGTGAGTACACACATGGTTTTGACAAACTAATATTTAACTTATGAAAGTATACATCTTTAATACCCGTCGATTACACAATCAGCCAGCTAGTCTACTGGTTAGAAGTCTGGGCCCAAATTCATGAAACCCTGCTAACTCTAGTTGCCTGCTAACTCTTTGTCTACATGTCAAAATTTGACAGGTAGACAAAGAGTTAGCAGCCAACTAGAGTTAGCAGGGTTTCATGAATTTGGGCCCTGGACTTTTAATCTCAGAGCCGCGGATTCGTTTTGATAAATTTCATTTTTTTTTCGTAGCGTATTGGTTTTTCCTCAATTATTAACTGTAACGAATGAAATTCTCGAATTTTTTGCATGATTTATATAAAAGAACCAAAAAGGTTACTTTTCAGTCTTTTCAGAATGTTACATTCATTGCATTTCACATGAAATGCAAAATCTTTCAGTGCAGCGAGGCCATTCAAAACAAACTCTGACATGAGATCCGTGCACGGATTCTGACGTCAGAGGATGACCCGTCGTGACCAAAAGTAGTACTTATCAAAATGTTGAACTTATCCTCAAAGCCATTTTCCATCGATTATTTTGAACATTTGTTTTTTAACTGATTAAAAGCCACTAAAACCCATTTTATGGCTAAAATTGTATTTTGGATCTCATAATAGGCTCTATCTTTAATTTGCAACATGCTAACACCCTTCTTTGAGATGAAAAGCTGCTATTGTTTCCCTCAAATCCGTTTTCCTTCGAATATTTTGGACATTTGATGCTTTTGTTACCGTTTTAAAGTGCCTCTAACCCATTTTTGCAAAATTTTTGGTGGTCATTTTGGATCTCAGAACAGGCGCCATTTTGATTTTGATACAAACTTACAATATAATAAAGGGGCAAATGATCTTTATGTAGCCCTAAATATTATTTCCTGTTGATTATTTATCTGTATTAAATATATATCAGACAGTTTAAAGGCTGTTTTGGTTGATTTTTTTATGAAAATCGGCTATTTTGGCAGCCATTTTGGTGGCCATCTTGAATTTGAAATATGCATATAGCATAATTTGAAGTCAGATGTATTTGTTATAACTTAAGAAGCCATTTCCCGATAATAATTTTGAACATAAAGTGTTTTACAAGATTCTTTTAGGCCATTAAAATATAGAATGTTGGCGGGAATTTAAGTGGCCATCTTGGATTCATCTCTCGATTGAGACGAGTTTTTTTCTTTTGGAACATCCGGATTGTGTTTTATGGTCATAAGGAACCTAAAAAAGTTGGTTTGGTTTACTTCTGGGGAGTGCAAAGGACTGTTATATGAGACTTATATTGTAGACATAATAAAAAATTGTTTACAGTTTAACCCTTTCTGGTCATGTTTCCGCATTTTCCTGCCGAATTTGGTCTAGTCTGGTCAATGAGCCCTCATTTTTCACATGACAAATCATGCTCTCACCCAAAGATCCCTCATTTCGAGGCGGCATTTCAAAACGGCAAGGTTAAACAATGCAAATGAATATGTATGAGGTACATGTTGGACTTGTTCCATTTATGGATATAGTTTGGAAAATCAAGGCAAATACAACACTGAACCATTTTAATTTTAGGGGTGTATTTTAATTTATGTTTTGTTTAACATTCACTTTATTTGTATATAAATATAGGAATACATTATTTTGTAAGAGTTTTGAAGAGATGTCAAGAGTTAAATAATGACATTAAAGCAATTCAAATACATGGAAAATGACCACAAATTAATTTAGACCATATTGATTCACAACACAGAACATAATTATTATATACTGACATGCTATTCCAAGGAAAGACTGAAAACTAAATGAGACATTAAAACAAATAAACAGTTATTATAATGTATTTTTAGCACAGATGCAAATATTTGTGGTGCAGAAATTTTTACCCTCTTTTTTTCCCCATCAAATATGCCTATATTTTATCAATCTTAGATAAACATATTAAATTACATAAACTATTAAAATTTAAAACGTTAGAAAAAATACAGTACACAAATTAAAAGCCAAACTAAAGCGTACATATTTTTGTGAACAACTTGAGATGACATCAATATATTTTCATAGGTATGTGTCAGTCCCAGGGGGCCACTCAAATATATTACTGCAGGTATAGCGTGACCAAGAATTGTATTTGAAGACACGGGGAGGGGTGAATAAGATGACACTCTTTAGCATCAGAAGCAGCAATTTTCAAGAAATAAGGTACTTTGTCAAACTCTAATACTTTGTCAAACTCTAATGTTAAAACAATAACGTAAAAATCCCCGTTTAGGGTGAGAATAGGGGAACATTGTACATTTTGGTTTATTTCGGCTCCCGGGGAGAACTCAAATTTGGTTTGGATAGGGAAGTGCCTCTGGGAAAATTGAAAAGCCACTATCCAAATACAAGTTTTCAAGAAAAAGTGACCCATCCATATATACCAAATCTCCCAAATGTTGAGTCAATTGTAATCAAAAAACAATTTTTTCTGTCCAAATTTGCACTATTTTGGCAAAATTATCTTGAATTTTATGAAGATATATCGAACTGGCGCAAATTTTAGAAAATTTTGAAAAATAAACCCATAAAAATACCACATTTAACGAAGAAAAAGGACCGATTGAAATACCAAAGAGCCTGATATTTGCTACCAGAATTTTCGGCATGTCCCCATAACCCCTTTTGTACTAAGTACTTTCGGCTTTAGAAAAAAATATGGGTGTTACCGTGTTTTTACATTGTGGTCACGCTATGCCTGTGTACTTAGGTGACCCCCAGGTGTTAGTTAGACTTATTCAGCATAATTGCTTGACGGTGTTTTTCTTTGCTTTAAAATAAATGTAAATTTTGTAAGCTATTTTTTACAAGAATTATTTTCTGTATTCTCTTCATTAATACATACATATCAAAAGAATACAAATAATGAAAGAAAAATAAGAATATTGGCAATTTCAATAAAAACAATCAGGCGCGCTGTTCATAAGGTTCGTGGGTAATAAGGTTCGTTTTCATAAAATCGTGCATGTTCGTTTAATTAAAAACAAGAACGGTTTCTTTAAAAAGTCAACGCCGCTGCAGAGAGAATCACGAGATTGGCAATAACTTATGGTATGATAATGAATGTTACATCTTCACAACTAGCTTTTTTTTTTCTTTTTTAATGTGGGTTTATAAGATAAAATAGGCAACATGTGAAGGAAAAAAAATTAAAATGTATTGAGGTAATGTAGGATATTACCATAGAAGTAGTGATGGAGTGACACATACATAATGATCCTACTAACAGTGTGTCCCTATCATCCATGACTTTTGCTTGTTTTGATTGACTGGGTTAGTATTTTGTAGATGTTGATACCTTATAAATGTTTTGACCCAAAGTTGCATAATTTTTCAGTTATTTCACCTGAATTTAATTCTACATGTCACGTATATGAAATGGCATGCATCCATTTTGTGAATTTGCAAAAAATGTTGGTATGGAAGCCCAAAGTTAGTCAGCCTGACGTTAGTCAAATTTTTCACTCAAATCTATTTTTGAATCAAATCTTATACTATTGATTCAAATTAGCACAATTAAATTTATGTGACTTTCATTAGCTTTTGGATCTAAGGGATTGCTTATATTTTGTTCCATCTCATTTGTAATTAAATACGACTGGTTGATGTATATTTTGGAAATGTGATTGAAAAAATGAATAATCAAACATACATTATATAGCAAATAATGGGGAGACTTTTTTCAAAATAAAAACGGTTCCCCTAAAAACCAGACAACAGACTGTAGACCCGTGACCACTGACCAAAAGCCAGACCACTGAGACAGGTCTGTCGACAGACCAGAGACCAAGTCCGAGTTTTTAAGCTAACTGAAATCACAGACCAGTCTGTAACTGGACAAAACAGACCAGTTTATCAATATTTTAAGTAGCTGAAGTGAATGTCAAGACAAGTTAAGGTAAGTAGCATCAATATCTTTTTTTTAAATAAATAAATGATCATATTCAAAAGCTTTGACATTATTATTAAAATATCCTTTTCACGCCAAATATTAATATTTCATCACACGATATAACCCAACATTTCTCCTTTTCTGTCCCCAATCTTCTTAAAGGAAAAAGTAAAACAATTGCAAATACGACATTATTTTATTTCATCCGTTGTCTTTTTTAAAGACAGTTCTTGTTTTTATTTATTTATAAGTAATTTTCCAACAGGCTTTAAATTATTTTCTACTTACAATAGACCTACATGATTTTCACTGCGTGGGTCAAATATTATACATATTACTTTTATGCATTTCTAATAATATTTTTCAGGAGGCATGAGATACTTTTAACATTTTGTTAAATTCGGTAGGCCAAGATAACTTTCCAGTAGATTTAAAATTTTATTTCCAGAAGGCCATAATCTAGAAAATCTTCCTAATCTCATTTTATACATGTATAGACACAATGACTAAAATTCATGTTACACCTCTTAATTTGTTGCGGCATTTCACCCATAAAAAAATTCACACTTAGCACCTTTTGCATTTGTTCATATAAACTCACCATGTAACCTATTAATATTTCTATCATTTTATAACTCACAGTTTATTATAACTCGTCTATATCACACTCTCAAAAAATCCATCCCTAAATTAGATTTAGCCAACCAAGTGGAAATAGGGATTTACAAACAAAATATGATAATATTTGCAAACACGCAAATTATATACATTGCAAAAGATATCACAATTGAAAACGTTAGGAAATTAGGGTATGTAAAGGATGAACTAAACTTGTTCCTAAAAATGCCATTTTTAATCAAAAAGAACAATTAGCTGATAACTAATAATATTAGTTTCATTTGAAATCTGTTGTTGATGTTATGAGCCTGGGGTTTATGAGCAAATATGTTATAAGGATAATATAATCATAGCAAAATTAAGGCAACAACATCTAATGGAAACAGTCAGCCAAAAGGGCCTATGCAAATGAGCTTTTAATGAGCAATTTAATTTTCATTTCCCGGGTATATCCCGGGTGAATATCAGGATAACTCGGTCGCTAGATTTTTTTTCTCGACGTGGTACCTGTCGGATAGTTCGGACTTCGAACCCCTATAATCACGAGGGGGTTAATGCAAATAGAAAATAAAGATGTGGATGAAAATATTTAGAGTTTTTTTCAATAAGATAAGCCTATTTTTGACAGTGGAGAATACAAATTTTTCATTTCATTACATTTAAAAAAAAATGTTAATATATAGACATCATATATATGAAATTTGAAAGATATATCATACCTGTAAGACTTTTAAAACAGTAAATAAATCGAGGGAAAATTCATTACAACTAAAGGTTCGAAATGGACACGATGTCGGTCATCACATTATCCCGATATACACAGCGAACATTGTAAACGACAAGTCACACGTTTCGAAGGTCTGGGGCTATTTAGGCAAATATGACGTCATTTATCACACGTGGAAAGCAGTGACTGGTGACTCGCATCCATTGCACTGTTTGCACATGTTCGTTTACAGGCAAGGACATTGTACAGTTTTCATCATGTTTATCTAAATGTACTCCTTTGTAAAAGTAATTTATTGAAGGAAAATCATTCTAATACGATGGGAAAAATAATACTTTGCAAAAAAAAAAAAAAATAAATAAATAAAGCGCCGATAGGACTAGAACCTGGGACCCGGGATTCAAAAGACAGACAACCTGACCACTACACCACGGAACGCTGTGTAAAGTTAACGATGGTTTCTAACAATATATATCTAACAATAGGCAAGTGCCGCTTAATCGTTCGCTTCCGGGGTTACGTGATGTTTTACGTAGACATTTGATGTCATATTTGACCTCATGGTGGCCTCATGGGACCAAGCATCATATTCTATTACGTGTACAGTGTTTTACAAAGAAATATCGCAAAATGTTTAGCAATCCTGATAAAGAAATGTTGTCGCTTGCTATTGACCAAATGGCTAAAATATATTAAGTCCAGAACCGCAGATTTTAAGCAAAACGCAAAGACCAAATTTGACCTCACTCAGATAAAATAATCACTGTAGAAATTACATGAATTTTTACATATATTTTGCAAAATTTTAATCATTTTGGATTTCAGGATGTTTTTACAACATTTCTACATCTATATATTGTTTTGAATTATGATTTACTTGGATGAGTTTATGAGCCTTTTTAAATTTGTGTCTCAAATTCATGAATATTCATGAGCATCGTCGAAACGACAGTCTGTGCCGATTTTCTATGCATAAAAAATAATAAACTAAGCCACTTTTCTCGCCCCTGAATGTTGGCTGGAAAGGTTTACTTGAAAGGAGTCTATTTTCAAATGTGATTTGTTTAGGGGTAAGAAACTATGATAAAATATTATTGTTTGGGGTACCGTATTATATGAACGAACGAGAATTACTTGTTTAGGGTCCATAAACCATTCATGAGCATTGTGTCCACCTTGCAATGACAGAGGGCCCCCTGGGGTATTGTTGTCAGATGTGTCTACATAAAATAAATTAGTTGTCCTGGACCCTGAAAGGTGTGATAAATAAAAGTCTATGACTTGAGTAAACAATACATAGAATCATAAGGTCATTTTATTAAGCTGAACATCTTTTGGTATAATAGAAAATTCTAATGTTTTGTTTATGAGGGTTATTTTGTCAACAAGGGACCATTTTGTAGTTTTTACCGTGACAACTGAACCCTATCACCAGCTCCATACAAAGCTATTGCCATATCATTTATGCGCAAGATCAATGTTCTATATTTTGTCAAGACGGTTCGTAATATAAAATTAACGACACTTCACACAAGCGTTGTTTATGACACCCAATTAGGTGGTTTAGTTTTTTTTAAATCATTTTAAAGCTAGAATGTTGCAATATTAGGTGTAATTTCCTTCGCAGAGTCTTGCGACAAAAATGACCATATCAGAAAAAGTAAGCATCTTTAACATGTTTAACTCAAATCGTTTGGAGGGTATTTTAATACCCTCCAAACAAAATATCTACAAAAAGCAAATCCATCATAAGTTAAAGGTAAAAACATCCAAAGTCATTAGTGACACGTATTTGCCTTCTAATTGATGACGTTAACCAATTATACGGATACATTGTAATGTTTTTCTGATTAAAATAATCATAAGTTCAGTCTTTATTGTAAACTAATTTAGAAAAGATATTGGACATTTAAAGGAATGAACATAGCTCAGTCTAAAACATTGAAGTAGAATTTTATTTGTATATTTTTAACAGGAACTGATGCACTGGTCTGTATAAAAAGATAAAGATACAAACAATACAAAAACGTCTGTGATCAAAATTCTTTTTTTTTTAAGAAAACAAAATGTATATACAAGCAATAGATAATCTTGTAAGTAATGAATGTTAATTCATTTTTCCTCACACACTAAAGTACTAAATATATGCCTATAATGTTGCATTACTCAAAACCTACACCTTTTACTTTCACAGACATTTATGATTATGCCAATATGAATACAAACTGGCTATCTCCTCTTGGTATTTTTTTTTCAGCCTCTTCAAGTTTACATTAAGAGTTTGACTTTGTGAGATTTTAAGATTCTTATATACAGTGATACAGTCATATTTTCACATTCAGATTTTCGTTTTTCACTCTATACATTATCTCGTGCTTGTCTCAAAGTGCTATGAACTAACTGAAATGATTGTCTTAACATGATTATTTTATCCTTGATAATCATTAGTAAAATGAACCAAAATGACATTTTAGTTGCCTGCTAAGAACTTAGAGCTGACCCAGATCACCGCTAACTTTTTGAAGTACTAAGGAATTTAGCTGACAACTATAAAACTAGCAGGGTTTCAAGAATAACAATTAGTTGGCAGCTAAAAGCTAGGAATCCTTTTATCCGTTCTCAAACACTTTTTGTACGGGGTTGGGTGCCACGCAGACTTTGCGATAAGGACCTTTCTCTATACCTAAAAAAAAGGCAATTTTGCAACCCTTCACCAAAAAACACATAATTTGGGTCAAATTGGGCGCTTTTTAAGGCAATTTCCAAAAGAAACAATTTTTTTCCATTTGGGCGCATTAGGTCTGTGCATCGATATACCTAAAATGGCAAAATTATACCCTAAAACCGTGGCACATACCCGTATATCAACCTATTGTGAGAACCCCCCCCCCCCCCCCGGTGGACCTCGGGAGGGGGGGGGGCAATCAAGTATAATGCTGTAGGGATAGCGTGACGACAGTTTTTCAAAACTCCCCCGAAAGTTTTTTTTTTCCGAAGCCAAAATATACCCTTCCCCCTATTCACACCCGAAATGGGGATTTTACCGTTACCGTTTTAACAGTATTGTTTGAAAAAGTACCCTATTCCTTGAAAATGAGCTAAACGGTGACACCTGATTCACCCTTCTGTCCTGAAAAAACAACCTTTATTCACCATTTCCTTGGTCACGCTATGTCTGCAGCTTAATACTTGACAACAAAGTGGTAATCATTATAAAGGAAAAGGGGTATACCAGCTGTATTCCAGCTGTTCCAGTTGGAGATAACCTTAACCCTAGTTCTACGAAGGGGGGGGGGT
>JXSR01S040780.1:78029-98380 GCA_000969725.1 Ophiothrix spiculata | reverse complement strand
TCAAGTATTGCAGCGTAGATTTGATGTAATTTATCATAAAAATCAACATGAAGTTATAACAAATTAATCAAAGGTAAAATCACGCACCATTTTTATATACATTGGTCTATGAACAGAAATTTGTGACCGTTAAATCAGGAATAAAATGATAGAAAGGTAAAATCACAGACCTTATATTTATGTACACTGGTCTATGAGCACATTCAAAAATAAGATAAAAGGTATACTGTCAACAAAAGTTTTGCTATAAACAAATTGCACTGAACGATGAATTACAACAAAAAATATAGATCAGAGGTAAAATCACAGACCTTTTTATGTACATTGGTCCATGAACAGAAAATTTGTGACCTTTAAAATGAGATGTAAAATGATAGAAAGGTAGGTAAAAAATCATAGACCCTATATTTTTGTACACTGATCTATGAACACAGTATAAAGCGATTATAAAAAGTTATGAGCATTGAACAGGCAACAAATAAACAACATAAACGATAAGTAAAATAAATAGCCATTCATGACAGTGATAATGAAATATATAATACAAAATTAAAAATTGAGATTGATCACAAAATACAATTAATTTCAGTACTGCGATTTATAAAGTTGCTTGAAAGATTGAACATTCCACGAATTTCTAATTGAAGAATCGATGAAAGAGCCAAAACTGCAAGATTACAACAACAAACTTATTATCTACTAACATCATTTCCTATACACACTGACACAAGCAATGAAAATGGGATACATAGACACAATATATTATCCGCTCTGTATAAGAGAATGCTCATCAATGATGCAGGAATGCCAGATATATTTGAAATATTCCGAAAAAGGACGCACGTGAAAAGTATATGTACAAAGAAAATAAATGAATGAAATAAAGTTGACGAATGGCATCTTGCTTGCAAAGATTTGATTATTAAAACATTCTAAGAATCAGAAAAATGGGGATTTCTCAAACTTCAAAAGCAAACACTGCATTGTAAAACTTGTCAAAATGTCCAACAGTCCAAATAAAACTCTTTAGAGACAGCTTAACCTACAACATCATCATGACCATAAACGAAATATCAAAAACATTTAAAAAATGTAAATCTGCAATATCTCCCCACAGATTACAATCTGCAAAAAGCCTTTAGATGACAATCAGTTTAATATTGAAAATTGGTCTCCAATATTAAATACCTTGGGGGAGCATTTAATATGTCCAATATTATTGTATGCTCTTTTAAATGTTTTGTTTTAGACATAAATGTATGTCCTCTGGTAGTTGGGGAACAGGATTTCCTATTGTTTGTCAGATTTAAATGGTAATGACATCGATTCCATGAAATGTTTCAAGGGATTTCATGAGGTCAGTGACTGGTTAATGCACGATTTTACGAGGATTTCTTTAATTGGTTTCTTCTGATGGAAATCTGTACAAAATGCTTTTAGATTTTTAACGTAATATCAAACGATCAGCAAATACCGAATGCTATAGAACAACAATGATATGAGATCTGAACAATTTGCTATATCGTTTTAATAAATATTATTGAGGAAAACAATATACGAAGTTCAAGGTAAATATACCTTTTACATTGTTTCCTTTTTCGTTTTTATGTAAGATAGGAGTAACAATTCTATTAGTGCTCATAAGAGTGGGCAAAGTGGATTGTGTATGACAATATCATGAACAAGTAAACAAATCCTAAACGACGCAAGATTTTCAAGATATAGTAAGTGTCCTGGGTGATAGAACCTCTTACAACCGGTCTACTTGACCTATGGAACTTTTACGACAATTTTGAACGCCGGGCATTTTTGCGATCTATAAAAATTACGCGAATAGAATTATTCTACTAATTATTTGCTAATTGTTTGACCTCATTTCTTCAATGTGCTCTATTTGAAAATACTTATTTGATCATATCTTGCATACGGAGGAGCTTATTAACCCTTGTTTTCTGAGCTATTTTTGTATATAACGCGAACTCCGAAAGGGGGGGTTGTTGCAGTCCCCCTAATATTTTGAAACGGAACCTTCTGTTAACTTGGTTTTGCTATCAATAGATAGATATGATCCTCTCCTATCAAACGATACCAAGATCATCAAACTCGGTCAAGACGTTCCGTAATTATGACGACATAAAGTCAAAAAAATTACAAAATGGCGAGTTTACAATTTCCGGGATTTTACCAACCTTGTGTGGTACCTGCATAATTTTGTCATCAAAATAATCGCAAAGTATGTAAAAGAGATTACCCAAATGCTTGAAGTCGGTTGCTTATGCGTTTTATACAATGGAAAAAACCTTGGGTTTGAAACAATCCCCCTCCCCTCGGAGGACGACGGTTGAAAACAAAATCAAAATATTTTTTCCGCAACTTTGTCATTACATTAAGATGCATTGCAGAACTATTGGAACATTTTTCTATGCGGTTTTGTTTTAATTACTCTATAATCACAGCACGTATGTTATAATGTTTGATACTTGAATGTCAGACAAAAAGACTTACTCTAATGCAAAAATTAGTCCTTTCAGAAATTTCAAAGAATCAAAAACCAAATGAAGGTTTTGAAATCTTAAAGAGACACAATATGTAAATCGCTCTTATTTAAACCACATATTTGAAACATGTACCATCAACAACTTCCATTTGAAAGAGAACTTATATTTCCTTAATTTAATCTTCAGAATAATTATAGAGGTATCTTTATCCGGAAATCTTGGGAAATTATATTGTTCAATAACAAATGCTCCTTCATGGCAATTAACACGTGCTAAGCCAAGATTTATACTATTCTATTAGTTTTGAAATCGTGTTTTATTTGATTGTTTAGAAAAGCTAATACAAAAATCTCGCATTTGCAAGTAGTTGACATTTTTACAACCCCTTTCAATGTCCTCACACAGACAATTTCAAGAATGTCATGGCCATGAAACACTATAAAAAGGAAATCAGGAGCTGAATCTCTCTACGACGTGAAACCGTCAAGATTTGTAGTGATTTGTATTTTCTTATAAATTGTTTGGCAAATGATGTGTCAACATGTGCATTCGTTTTAAAGACTTTAAATGATAAAAAACAAAATATTTTTTCTATTTGTCTTTGAACAAGACTTACTATGCTCAAAACACTAAATATACTTGGTCATTTTTGTAGTCTTTGTACAACATGAGAACAAATCTGACTGGAAATGGCTACAAAAATAACGAAGTGTATTTAGCGCTTTGTCTTAATTGTCTTAATTCTTATATTTAAAAAGTCGGGAAGAGGATACTAGTACACGGGCCGTCCATTTCGATAAATCAATCATTGACACCTAACTGAGAAACAAGACGTATCTTATTCCCATTTTTGCCTGGTTTTGCTCTTCATGTACGTAATTCTGTTTTTATTTTTTTTTTTTGGGGGGGTCCTTGTTTTCGGAGACCCACTTGAAAGTGATTCAGTTCGCTATTTAAGAATCCGTCAGGGGCTGGGGGGTTCTTTAATTTGTTGTGTATTTATTACTTTAAAGTATTGTCTTTATGTTATTTTGTGTACCTGGATTATTAATTAATCAAATCAAATACGCAAATGAAACACGACGTATCTTGTTTCTGACGAGTAAAGGAGCTTTCTGGTAGTACTTACAAAAACATCTTCAGAAAAAGTCTTTGCTAGTCCGGTAGTACTTGGAAAATATATATGAAACTGTACAGAGATCACTCAACTCATATACTGGCACTAGGCGGTATTAGTTTTCATATTGCATAGGGCAGGATACCTGGCGAATCTTTAAACCATAAAGTTTTGACAATTTTCATATAAGTCAAGATACTTCACAAACACATGTAGATTCATTTTGGAATTGAGACACCCGTTTCACCGATGCATACGGTCAATAACTTGTGCAGTCCAATCTGGTTAACGCCTTAAGCCCATAACTGATAGATATCGCCGCTATAACAAGATGGCTGTTAATTCTTTCCCGAAGAAATGATTGAGCGATGACCTTGGTATGATAAAATATTACATGCCTTATTAACCATTACCAGAATGTAATGTGATTACTGACGTAAATGCGTAAGAAGTTACGGCAAGTTTGATTTATTTTATATATTGTAATCTCCAAACAATTGACAATATCAGAGCTCCTGCTTTATATGAATTGAAATAACACCGTTTTGATGCATAAACTATATTTTACAATGATAAGAATTCGTGTAATTAATCAGCCAATTTATACACTTTTGGACATCTCATTAGTGGCATTCCCGAGACTCTCTAATCATTTTGCTAATTGGTTATCTTTTCTGAACAATTACTTTTCTAACCTTAACCCTTTCTGACACTTAATTCTTTCGGAAGGTAAAATGTACGGAGAATGACAAATTTCAAATAATTACGCTTGGATTCTTAACATGCCTAATCAAACAATTAGAATTTGTTTTTCATCCGTTTATAAATAATCAGAATGTTTTATGAAAAGAAAGAGAGAGTTAATTAATTAATTTACAGAAAAAATAATTTCATAATGTGAACGTGAAATCAGATTTCCCTTGAGATATTTTCAACATCAATCTATATAATATAATAATGGTTCTCTTCCAACTTTCAAGATTTTTGTCTTATTTTAAAAAGAATACAAAATAACACACACCCGCACCCCGCAATTCGCTTTATTACCACAGATAAACGTCTCCAACCCGTTGGATCTAGGCAACATAAATATTACCTTTATTTTGACTTTTCCAAATCTATTCACTATCCTTGCTAAAACGTTTATAAAAGTGCTTGGAAAATCACAAGATGAAGATGTCAAATATTATGTCTAGCGAAGAAAAAGGCGACTGGAAAGCTTGATGAGTAATAATAATTACTCAGTAAAAGTTGAGTTTAAGTATGTTTATATCTCAATTGTATTTTTATTATCCAAAGAAAGGGAGCTTTGAAATTATAACCTGCTGCCAATCTGGTATCGTTTTGTTAAATTTCTATTGAATTGAAAAATCGTTGACACGCCCCTAAAGTAAAGAAGTGACACAAATATAAAAACTCACTGCAATATTATACAATTAGCTAGTTCAAATGTTCTGTCCGTGCATAACAATACATATTGTAATCCGTAGTAAAATATTTTGTTAACCCATTACTTATTCTATTCACTGGAGTCAATAAGTATAGATAATCTCCACTTGAGAAATTGCAATCTTTACATGATAAAAAGCACAACTAAAAACCTCTAGACGTTTTTGCTTTAGTGGAAGACAATAGCCTAGCCTATGCTTTGATTGACAGGCCTCTTTTGTGCGGTAAAATTAATCCGATACTTCTTTTGTCATTTACGATTTAGTTTACAAAATCCTTTGTCCTTTAATGAGATAACTTACGACAAACTTTAACATGCTCAATGTTAACACACAACTTGTTATAAACTACTTACCACAATGTTGGAAAATTTTGTTTTATTTTATCATAAGGTGATGCATCTTTTCTGCCAGACAACAATCAGGGTATCTCACTCTCGGTGATAAAACAAATGGTCAGTCAGAAAAAGATAAACTATTCTACAAGTTAAAATACATTTCAAAATAATCAACCCCTTTCCTATATATTATATTATTTTTGTCAAAATGCTGCAGTGCAAACCAGACCTTATCTGATGAATTGTACATGACCGGATAACTATTAATGGAATGTGAAGGTAGCTTTGGTTATCAAATTATATTTGATGCTCCTTCTGATCTTGCTTTTGACTTCAGACCATCGTAATAAAATGTATTATCATGATTCCATCACTCCCTTAGGTGCAGTTGGCCATTGATGTATTTGCATACAGTAAGAAACGCGCATCCGCGAAAGTTTGTGCATATAAGTTCTCTATCACGAAAATAATACAACCGACTTATACAATTAGGTCTATTCAAATGCTTCATAAATTATCTCATTAAGGGAGGACAATACGTTACTCAATGTTATGTTTTTGCAAGTTTGTTTTTGTACCATAACTTTTTAACAAAGTGCTTTAAGTAAATAAAACAATACATTTTTGACAATTTGGGCTTCCAAACAAGCTAAAAATAACATTTTTTTTTAAATGGCTTCTGAATGTATTCTTTAACTTAAAACACCCATTTTTTAATTTTTTTTGAGCATTTTGACCAATGTTTTGAATTTCATGCCAAATAAGGTAAAAACAAATGACCAAAATGGCAAAAAGTTAATTTTTGACCTGTTGATCAAAGTAAGCAATAATCTATTGTCTTCTACGAAAGAAAAGTAGCCAAGGCTTATTGTTTTTGCTTTTGCTCGTTCAAACACAAAATAATTGTTACGGACTGCAACCTCTCAAGTGGGGTTTATCTATACATATTGACTCAAGTGAATAGAATCAGCAAGGGTTTACCAAAATATTTTACAAAAGCTTGACAACTTCTGGAAATAAAACCGTTACCAATTTTGTTGCTTTTTAATAAGGATGTAGCATCCTAAAAAATATCTTAAAAACTTCCATCCGACACCATACCATGTTACTGAAAGGGAAATTAACCAAGATACCACTAAAAGTTAAATCTTTTTGGAAACACTTTATTGATGCTTGAAAATTTAGAAATGATGCTGGGCATAAAAATTGTTTCAGTTGTTAAAGAATAACATTTTTGTTTCAATTAGCCTCATTTACCTAAAGAAATAATTTTTAAGTTTAGATTTTATACAATTAAGGATCTACAATTCTTCTTCTTGTATTGGTTTAATATAAAAAAAGTTTTCATGATTTATCACAGCCAAGGTCATCGCTCGATCATTTTTTCAGATGCAGAATTAACAGCCAAATCCTGTTAAATAGCGGCAATATAAACCTTCAAGACTTCAGGCTAAACACTGATGATCAACAAGATTATATCGCACAAGTTATTGACCACTGTATTGGTTATTACGGTATTTTAAGGCATTAGAGTTATGTTCAGGTCTGAATATTTACATGATTTGTGTACAGACTAATTTAATAAAGTGAAATGATTTGTAAGCTTCGGAGATTTATGCCCGGGGGTTACAGTATTGCAAGCAGTGTGTTCTTGCGGACTTTGCCCATTCACACAAAATTAACAGGACATTCTATAATATGAAAAAGTAGCATTTATGCCACATTTTACATGTAGACTATAGTCTGTCCAACATAAGATGGAACATGTTCCTTTCACGGTAGACTACAGTTCCTTTTACGGTAGACTATAGTCTGTCCAACATAAGATGGAACATGGTTACCATAATATATAATGGTAACCATGTTCCATCTTATGTTGGACGGACTATAGTTTTGTTTATTTTCATGACATTAAGGATACAGTTCCTAAAGCTACTACCTTATCAGAAAAATTTTAACGTTGGCTAGTTTACTGTATTAAAGCACTTATATATGTTTTAGAATTAGAAAGTAAGGGTGACATTAGAAGGTTCATTGTGTTCCTGGGTTTTTAATCATTTCCATGTCTTATTATTCATATTTTGATGTTTTTGCCAGTTTTTGCCAAAATAGGTGGCAAAAACCTTCCAGTTTTTACCAGGTTTTTAACTGATTTTTACCACGCGGTTAAAATCGCATGGTTTTTACCGGCTAGCGTTTGTGTAATGGCAGAATAATGCTAAATGTCACCACAGACATTTATCTTACTGTACAATAATGTTAAAATCAATGTTACATGTTTCAAATTATTATGATAAATCTGGTCAACGGGACTTATGTTTTTGAAAGCTACAGTATTGCTCCTCATCCAAGGAGCATCATCAGGCCGTGTGATCTTCAGTCGGCTTGTTGATCCGTGACGGTAGAATAGTCACGTGAGAGACGTAGAGGAATTTTTGCTGGGTCGTATGTGTTGCGAAGATTGTCTTATGTATTATGTCTTATGTCTTAAGGCCCCCTCCTCTGTTAAGGGAAGGTTCCTCCCTACGGACAGAGATTGTTTCTTTCACTCCTCTCTCAAACCAGTTTTGTTATTTGTCCAAAATGACAATCTCTTTATCCTCAAAGGAGTGTTTGGACTCCTTGAGATGTTACATGAGCACCAATGTAATCGTTAAATATAAAAATGCATGTAGTGTCCTTTCAATTTATCATCTTACGTGGCGTCCACATAGATGTTTGATTTTTTCAGGTCAACCAGCAATGACCAGCCTGATCCGATGTTGTGTCTTTCCTTATACTTCTACTGTATATCATTGATCTAATTTATCACATTTACATCTTTATACTTTATGAAAATGTATTTTGTTCAACTTATAGCCAGCATGGATGTATGGTCACACTTTCACTTGTCCAGTCATGTCTTGTTTTGCAACATGTAGCTTTAATCTTTAATGTCCACGTCTACTATACTTTGTATAAATATCTTCTTTTGTAAATTATTTGCTATTTTTGGTGGCCATAAATGTACGAGCTTTGTGCTCATTTTTAGTCAACAGACCATTGTAATGTTTTTTTTAACTTGTTTGTGGGTTTGTTGGTGAATAATATACTGAAAAATATTGATTTTTCTAATCATGCAGATTTTCTGCGATACGCTCAAAAACTATCCTCACTTATTCGTTTATTTCTTCGACTCCCTTTGAATCTATAAAAGACTGAAATATTTACGTAAAGTCACATTTCATCTAATTGAGATTAAGGAAATTACCAGTAGGCCTATTCAAGAATATAGAATATTTGACTTAAGATTATTGATATTTATAATCAATATTAAAAGATACAAGTATGTTGGATGATGTAAAAATATTTTATTTGGTATATAAAAACCAAAATAGCAATTTTACTTGTTTCCCAGAAGAAAACTGTAAAATTTTGTCCAATTTATGGTAAGTCAATATAAAAGCCTTTAAACCGGCATATATGTAGAGCTATGTAGTAGGACATTGCACTCAGACATTTTCTAAGAGTTCATTCCAGTTCATGTCTGAACGTATGTAAATGTTGTCTGGAGGATTTGATCAGCAGATATAATCGTGGTTGGTGGAATTCAAGTATTGATTAGATTTAGACTCCATTATATAAATACACTTAAATGTAATCCTTGACATATAGTTGCAGAAAATCTAAATATTATCACAAGTCTATGTTTATTAATACTATATACAATATATTTTTATAACTAAATGCCTTTCTTGCTATGGTAAAACTAAAGTTACATTTGTCACAACCTGTTTCGGACATCGTATTCATACATACACTAAGCCTGTAATGCTAGTTATTCCAGTGCACATGTCGCCAGTAAATCTTATCTGGGGGATAGGATTTACAGATATTCAATTTGCAGTAACCTTTTGCAAAACAATAGTATCCAAGAATTAGTTGAATCTACAAACTGAACGAAGATGTTAAAAATGATTTTATTCATTTAAAGATGCATTGCGGCTATTAATCACAGAGGTGAGAGAGAAGGTAAAGCACGTCATAGTTTGTTTAAAATTAAAAAATTGAGATCAGGTCAACTTAAAAATATCGTGATGTGCGACTATGTATCATGGTCTATGCCATACTATGCATGTATACGCCGTAAAAACCTGCCTCCCTTCAAGCACATTGGACCTAGAACTGACATAAAACGATAAATAAAGCTGACTTACTCTTTTTGTTTTTAACCCTTAAAGAGCCGGGCTTTTTCGACCCACCTCACAGCCGGGGGGATTCCGCCCCACCCCCACCCCTTAGGATATCGGAAACCGATTGACGAAACATCAAGTGTAGGGTTCTGTTGGATAGCTATTACCCTCACGAGTCCATGGGTACCAAACAAATTGAAAACGGACCTTGTATGACGTCACAGTGACGTCATAAGTGACGTCATGTCAAAAAATGCGAAAATCGCCCAAATCGTCAAATTCGTTGTTTTTCGCAATTTTTTTAAGCAAAAGTTGCATTTTTTAGCAATAATGTGAGTCAAAGTATACTTTCACATGTTCTTACTACAAATAAATCAAATAAATAAGATATAACATAGTGGAAGTGTATCCTGAAAACAAAAAACACGATTTGTTCAGTTTTTCGTTTGACCCAGCGTGCCATTACCGAACGCCACGTCCCAACTCTAGGTCCGAGTTTCACAAAAATGGTCGCAAGGCTTAAATAAAAAAAAGTCAAGAAGTTCCAGCGCGAAAAAATAACAACCGGCGGAGGTATAGTAAAAATGTCGGAGTGGGGGGGGGGCGGATTCCGCCCCGGCTCTTTTAGGGTCAATTAAGCTTACATTTATGTTAGCATCTATTTGCACACTGTGACAAGTACATAGCGTTACTCTAACGGACCTCAAATTTACAAAAAATCATTTATTATAATAGGGTTCATTGATTTGGAAAATTATACCAAATATGTGTTAATTAAAATATATTTTGATTTTTTATTGGCAATATTATGTAACCATGCAGCATATGGAAAGACTCTGATATTTGGCAATACTGCCAGATATGTAAACTCATTGAAAGTCAACATTGGATTTTTGTTTCTATTATGTTAAATGTTTCAGCTTTTGAACTTATCCACACTGTAAAACAATCCCTGTAAAATTACAGAAATCGGGAAAATCCTGCATTTTTCAGTAATATTAAGATTTGTCATGCCATTTTCATACTTATATGAAAAAACGGATTTTTTCATTTATTAAAATTCGACAAGTATCTATTCCCACTATTTACATATATTTTCCAGTAAATATGCTTTTAAGGTTGTTTCTGCAATAGCCAGCACCGTTCGCATTGTAATAAATACTTGAAGTTGATTTTATTCAAAAACTTAAAAGCAAATAATCGTAAAATAATTCTTTTGCACCTTGTCATAGGTATGGGAGTTTATACCGTATTCCAGAAAGATGTTTAGCTAAACCATGGTTTAAAGGTAGATGACCTCCATATGCTCAGGAAAATATGAATCCTAACTAGTTTTTAATCATAAAAAGATAAATAGTTTCCACTGCATTTGCTGTGACTCGAACCATGGATTATGGCAGGGGTTAGTCATGCATTACCAAGCGAGGGATCTACCGCTGAGCTATTCAGGCAGCGTTGAGATTCTTTTGTGTACATACAAATTGTAATTTTTGTCCAAATGGAATGCTCAATTTTGTAAGTAAATTATGCGAATGCGTATATCAGACAAAATGTAGATAATGTAGATACTAAAAACAAGTAATTCACAGCTCAAACAGGGCGATCTCAGAATCGTAATTCACGTCTGGTTTTTCAGGCAAAACAATGCGGGTTTGTTACAATTATCATTCAAAATCAACACCACATATTTATAAAATATTATTTGTAATTCAATAAGAAGTATCAAGCCTACAATCTGTGAAAATGTAAAACAATTATCCGAACATCATAAAATTTTGAGGTTTCGGCGAAACAGGTGTCAACTTTTCGAAGTATTCTATTGACGTCATTTTGACCTTGATAATGGACGTGAAATCACTAGTAAAGATATATGTATAAACTAAAGGCTCTATTTTATATGTACGCCAAAAATTGTGATATTCTGATATGTGTAAGTAGGTAAAAACTTGCAGTAAAAATGACGTTCAGCCGAGCGAGACGATTTAGGGACTGTAGCCTTAACTGAGCATCAAATGTCCAGGAATGATACGGTTCGCATCATTGCAGCTTTAAAGCAGAATGGTTCAATGAATCGTGCTGTTTACGAGAAATAAAACCTTGGTTTAGCTAAACACCTTTCTGGAATACGAGCCTAGTAAATGTCAACTACAAATGCGAAATTGTTTCACGTTTACCGCCTTCATTTTATACCATCCGAGGCATGATAGTCCTGGCTGAACCAATCAACAACAAACGATATACATGTAACTTGATATTTTGTACGCAGAGTGTTTCTTGTGTATGTTTTCTACATGAGCATAAACGAACTGTATATTCATGATTATCTATATTGAAATATATACTGTACTATTATTTTCAGATATATTCATTAGTTTGAACTTTAATCTTTATCAAAAGATGAAACGTCTCATCCACTGTAGTAATCTAGTTAATACCAACACTTCAATAATAAACCATTATGGAATTAGTAACAGCAGCATTATTCTGATGTATCAAGTACCAAAGGACCCAATGTTTAATCTATATTACCTGCACGTTGCGTTGCTAAAACCAAACTCCATTTCTTACACAATATCCATGAATGTCAAGAAACATCGGTGTATCCAATGTACTCAAGAATGCTTCTATATATATTTTTGATTATACATCAGGGACTGATTTGTTATCATAAAAGAAATCTGCCGTGTGGGTGTTTGTCGGCATATAGCCCGTGGGTATGTAGGATATCTTCATTATTATGTTTAATTATCATAAGTCACTTGAGATACACGATATACATGATAGAAACTGTGTCTATAGGTCTTGTCGATTATCAAAATTACTAACGATATATTAAGCACATGACGAAAGATTGTATTCTATATGCGTTTTTTTTTCAAATGAATACATTGAGATTTGTTAAAGATACTTTATCAGGTAAAACGTTTTGTAGCATGATATATAAACAAAACTAACAAATACAAAAAAAGGACAAAGAGTTGGGTCTGATGTTTGCAGTAATTGACGCCGTTTCATAGTGCATATTGCTATCAGACAATTAAATTACGTCTTTGCAAATCAGAGTTGTCTCAAGTCACATTCAGTTAATATAATAATTTTAACATTAAGTTTTCAGTTACCCCCAGGGGGGCCACTCAGTTATACTGATGTACACATGCATGAACATAGGTTTACAAAATACCTCTGAACAATTTTTAGCTTCCTTTGAAGAAATACCCCTAAACATAGTAAAATTACGTGCATTTTACTCTAAATTTTACCCCAGTAAAAGTTGGATTTTTTCTTCAGGTTTTGAAAAACAACCCTTTTTTGTAGACATTTTTGTGTTTTTGTTTTAAAACACATCCGTTTTTGTTGAAAATCAGCGTTTTTAGACCCCTAAACACGTGCAGTGCTTACCCCCTTTTCCGTGTATTCCTGTTCATGCATTTGTACACCAATAAAGCTGTTGTCGCATGTCAGCTCGACCGAGTAGTCTTTCAATAGTATGACTTTAGCATAAGTAGAGAGTGAATTGGAGGTATGAAGGATCCCGTTCAAAAGATATACGAGCAATGTATCGTTGTCTAAAAACAATACATGGTTGAAATAATTACTTTTTCCAGAAGCAGCAAGCAAATCATTGCGAGTTTTAATGTAAAATATTAACCCTAATGTCAAACAGAGTAACTCAGCGACTAGTACGCTACAGGATATGCAAGATAACATCAAAAATAGCTCATAGTATTGTTTGTATGCAAACATCACGAGCAAAAGTGTAATTGACTCCCGAGGCTCCTTGAAGTGCCAGTTGATTATCTTTCCGTTGTTATCAATACTCATTTATATGCTACATGAATAACCAGAAAGAAGATTTTATTCAGATATTCAATCCCCTAAAGGATCAACCTACGTGCCCTTTCCTCTTTCTCCCCCTTTGAAGTTTCCGGAATAGCAAGTATCTTGTTACGAAACATTATCTAAATGTAGTTGAGAAACATGATATCAATTCATAACGTTTTTTTAACATGGTTTATTACAGTGGCGTAGCTAGAGGGGGGGCCGGGGGGGGGGGGGCCGTGGCCCCCCCATTAATGACTATTTTGTCGGTTAAAAAAGCGCCCGTCGGTAAAGTTGAACCGGCCGGGCGGCGATACAGCACTCAATACAATACTGTCGGTTCATCTTCATGTTGTGGCCCCCCCCAGTTTTGAAAACCTGGCTACGCCACTGTGGTTTAACATAGACTGTCTTGATGATGTTAAGAATAAAACATTTCTAAGATTGTTGGAAAATTACGGTTGTGTACCTTAGGCACTGACCTTGTTTTGATGAATGCTTTGTTCCATGCTCGCTAGCATAAAGTTTTATTACATTGGTGCTTATGGTGCTATTTAGCATCATTCAACAATTGCATTGGTGCTTATGGTGATATTTGGCATTATTATACGATGCTTATAATAGTGATACTGTATTTAGCATCACCGGGAATTGCGCAATAGTGCAAAAGCACCAAGATTCGCGATTTTTGGTCTAAATTGCGCTTTTTGGGATCCATCAAGAATTTTCGCACTTTTTCCCAAAACACTTTTTACAATGTAAATTACCAGATAAACTAAAAAGAATTGATCATTAATATATAAATCTTGGCTAACACTAGTTGACTCCTTAGGCACGGTTCCCAATTCATGACGAAATGTCTTCCGACATACGAAAGGGCTTGACGGAAGAGCCATGACGAAATGTAGTTTGAGTCATGACGCAACAATATAAGGAAAATGCATAACTACCTTCTTTGGAGTGGTCTTAAAAATTATAGAAGCCCTGACGTTATTTGTCAGCACCATTTAACCCTCGTCTTCCTAAGCCTTTTTCTGTAACACGACTTGCTAAGGAGGGGGGGTTCCCCCCTTTGATTTTGAACTTGAGACCCCCGAAAGTTATATTGTTTGATACTATAGTATAGGGTAGGGTCTCCTCTTTCCATTGATACCAAGATCATGAAAATCGGTCGAGGCGTTACGTAATTATGACGTCACAGAGTACTTCAGTACCGAGAATATCGACTTTTGGCAAAAAAATCGTTATAAAACTTTCAAATGTCCGATTTTCGTCGTTTTTTTTGCTAATAAGTGAGGGAATGAACAATTCTAACATGTTTTGTAAGTTTCAAGTCAATATAATATCTTTAATAATATAATATTTTTCAAAATGGTGATTTAAAATTTTCCGAGGGGTTCCCCCCCCCCTATCGGCCGACTTTGACGGCCTACCATAACCCCACCTTAGGTGGTACCCCCGATTTTTTTTCGTCAAAATGACCGCAAAGGATGTAAAAATAATTACCCAAATGCCCGGGGTCGCTTTGTTTTGACTTTTTGTGCAATCGGCGATCATCCGTTACTTAGGAAGACGAGGGTTAATACACTATAATCCATCCATCTTTGAATCATGAATCAATATTTTCTGCATCATGATGCAAGACAATTGCGTCAAGCCCTTTCGTATGACTCAAAAGCTTTCGTCATGAATTGGGAACCGTGCCTTAAACTTCCAAAAGTTTTTAAAAACTTTATCAATAAAATACGAATCATCTTTTCAAAACTTTTCATCTGTTTCTTGACAATTTGCAACCAAAAAAAGCAGGTAAGAAATAGGACGACATATTTGGAAGCTTATTTAGGAATCGTTTTTATTGCATCGCGCATTTTCGCACTTTTTAAAAATCCGTTCGCGCTTTTTCCCGTTTAAAATCGCGCAAAATCCCGGTGCTTACATTAAGTGAAGCACTGTGACGCAGTGGTTGTTAGTTTAAGTTCAGGCCCGGCCACCGCAGTAGAGAGTCCTTAAGCAAGATTCTGAGTCCCAATCCAGGTGACAGAAATGGGTACCTGTGTCATGAATGGTAGAGTCCAGTCTGTATAGAGTTCGGCGGACTGTATTCATTACATCGGTTTGTAAAAGTAATATGAAGGTAAATCAGACTCCTGGATGCAGGAGAAGTGGCATTGCCCCTCTCCCACCTCCACAAAACATAGGAGGTATAGTAGAATCTATCCAAAACGCTAGTATGGATGGAGATAACATTTATATACGATGATGTTGATGCTTATGTTAACATTTAGCATAATTCTACAAGTACATTGGTGTTCAAGGTAACATTTAACATTCTACGATTACATTAGGCTCTTATGGTGTTATTTAGCATCATTCTATGATTATATTGGTGACATTTAGCGTTATGTATAATCCATTTGTACTTCTGAAGACATTTAGCATTATTCTACAATTTCTTGGGTGCTTATGGCGACATTAAGCATTATTCTACGATTACATTGGTCCTTATGTTATGCGGACGACATGTAACAATATTCTACGTTTACATTGGTGTTTATGGTGTTAACTTGCATTGGTGTTAACTTGCATTATTGTACGATTACATTGTTTCTTATTGTGACATCCAGTTAGCAATATTCTACGGTTAAATTAGTGCTTATTGTGACATTTAGCATTACATTGGTGCATATGGTGACATTTAGAATTATTCTACGATTACATTTGTGCTCATTGTGACATTTAGAATTATTCTACGCTTATATTTGTGCGTATGGTGACATTTAACATTACTCTACATTGGTGCGTATGTGACATTTAGCATTACTCTACCATTACATTGTTGCGTGTGGTGACATTTAACATTACTCTATATTGGTGCGTATGTGACATTTAACATTATTCTTCGATTACGTTGGTGCATATGGTTACATTTAGCATTACTCTACGATTACATTGGTGCGTATGGTGACATTCAACATTATTCTACGGTTTTATATCATGATTACAGTGATTTGCAATAGTTTGTACTATTGCACGGTTTGAAACAAACAGGTGTGATATCATGATATAAAACAAATATTGAATGCCTATGCACGTGCAATAGTACAAAATATATCATTCGGTCAAATTTGGACTGATCCATTTCACTCGGCTACGCCTCGTGAAATAGAAAAGTCCAAATTTGACCTCATGATATATTTGGTACTATTGCACTCTCAGGCATTAAATATTTGTATAACATTGGTGCGCATGGTGACATTAAGCATTATTCTACGATTATATTGGTGATTATGGTGACATTTATAATTTATTCTACGATTACATTGGTGCGTATGGTGACATTTAGCATTACTCTACGATTACATTGGTGCGTATGGTGACATTTAGCATTACTCTAAGATTACATTGGTGCGTATGGTGACATTTAGCATTACTCTACGATTACATTGGTGCGTATGGTGACATTTAGCATTACTCCTACGATTGCATTGGTGCGTATGGTGACATTTAGCATTACTCTACGATTACATTGGTGCGTATGGTGACATTTAGCATTACTCTACGATTACATTGGTGCGTATGGTGACATTTAGCATTATCCTACGATACCATTGGTGCTTATGGTGACATTTAGGATTACTCTATGATTGATTACATTGGTGTGTATGGTGACATTTAGCATTACTCTACGATTACATTGGTGCGTATGGTGACATTTAGCATTACTCTACGATTACATTGGTGCGTATGGTGACATTTAGCATTACTTTACGATTACATTGGTGCGTATGGTGACATTTAGCATTATTCTACGATCACATTGGTTCATATGGTGACATATAACATTACTCTACGATTACATTGGTGCGTATGGTGACATTTAGCATTACTCTACGATTACATTGGTGCGTATGCTGACATTTAGCATTATTCTACGACTACATTGGTGCGTATGGTGACATTTAGCATTACTCTACGAGTACATTGATGCGCATGGTGACATTTAGCATTACTCGACGATTACATTGGTGCGTATGGTGACATTTAGCATTATTCTACGATTACATTGGTGCGTATGGTGACATTTAGCATTATTCTACGATTACATTGGTGCGTATGGTGACATTTAGCATTACTCTACGAGTACATTGATGCGCATGGTGACATTTAGCATTACTCGACGATTACATTGGTGCGTATGGTGACATTTAGCATTATTCTACGATTACATTGGTGCGTATGGTGACATTTAGCATTACTCTACGATTACATTGATGCGCATGGTGATATTTAGCATTACTCGACGATTACATTGGTGCGTATGATGACATTTAGCATTACTCTACGATTACATTGGTGCGTATGGTGACATTTTAATATTACCCTACGATTACATTGGTGCGTATGGTGACATTTAGCATTACTCTACGATTACATTGGTGTGTATGGTGACATTTAGCATTATTCTACGATTAAATTGGTGCGAATGGTGACATTTAACATTACTCTACGATTACATTGGTGAGTATGGTGATATTTAATATTACTCTACGATTAAATTGTTGCGTATGGTGACATTTTGCATTACTCTACGATTACATTGGTGCGTATGGTGACATTTAGCATTACTCTACGATTACATTGGTGTGTATGTTGACATGTAACATTACTCTACGATTACATTGGTGAGTATGGTGATATTTAACATTACTCTACGATTACATTGTTGCGTATGGTGACATTTTGCATTACTCTTCGATTACATTGGTGCTTATGGTGACATTTAGCATTACTCTACGATTACATTGGTCCGTATGGTGATATTTAGCATTTTTTCTACGATTACATTGGTGCGTATGGTGACATTTAGCATTACTCTACAATTACATTGGTGCGTATGGCATTGGTGACATTTAGCGTTATTCTACGATTACATTGGTGTGTATGGTGACATTTAGCATTACTCTATGGTAACATTGGTGCGTATGTGACATTTAACATTATTCTTCGATTACGTTGGTGCATATGGTTACATTTATCATTACTCTACGAATACATTGGTGCGTATGGTGACATTCAACATTATTCTACGATTACATTGGTACGTATGGTGGCAATTAGCATTACTCTACGATTACATTGATGCGTATGGTGATATTTAATATTACTCTACGATTACATTGGTGAGTATAGTGACATATAACATTACTCTACGATTACATTGGTGCGTATGGTGACATTTAGCATTACTCTACGATTACATTGTTTCGTATGGTGACATTTAGCATTACTCTACGATTACATTGGTGCGTATGGTGACATTTAGCATTACTCTACGATTACATTGGTGCGTATGGTGACATTTAGCATTATTCAACGATTATATTGGTGCGTATGGTGACATTTATCATTATTCTACGATTACATTGGTGCGTATAGTGACATTTAGCATTACTCTACGATTACATTGGTGCGCATGGTGACATATAACATTACTCTACGATTACATTGATGCGCATGGTGACATTTAGCATTAATCGACGATTACATTAATGCGCATGGTGACATTTAGCATTACTCGACGATTACATTGGTGCGTATGGTGACATTTAGCATTACTTTACGATTGATTACATTGGTGCATATGGTTACATTTAGCATTACTCTACGATTACATTGGTGCGTATGGTGACATTTAGCATTACTCTACGGTTACATTGGTGCGTATGGTGACATTTAGCATTATTCTACGATTACATTGGTGCGTATGGTGATATTTTCATTATCCTACGATTGCATTGGTGCGTACGGTGACATTTAGCATTATTCTACGATTACATTGGTGCGTATGGTGATATTTTCATTATCCTACGATTGCATTGGTGCGTACGGTGACATTTAGCATTATTCTACGGTTACATTGGTGCGTATGGTGACATTTAGCATTATTCTACGATTACATTGGTGCGTATGGTGACATTTAGCATTATTCTACGATTACATTGGTGCGTATGGTGATATTTTCATTATCCTACGATTGCATTGGTGCGTAGCATTGTTCTACGATTACATTATTGCGTATGGTGATATTTTCATTATCCTACGATTATAATTACATTGGCGCTTATGGTTACATTTAGCATTATTCTACGATTACATCCGGTGCGTATGGTGATATTTAGCAATATTCTGCGATCACATAGGTGCGTCTGATGACATTTACAATTACTTTACGCATTACTCTACAATTACATTGGTGCTTATGGTGACATTTAGCAATACTCTACGATTACATTGGTGCGTATGGTGACATTTAGCATTACTCTACACGATTACATTGGTGCGTATGGTGACATTTAGCATTATTCTACGATTACATTGGTGCGTATGGTGGCAATTAGCATTATTCTATGATTACGTTGGTGCGTATGGTGATATTTAGCATTATTCTACGATTACATTGGTGCGCATGGTGACATTTTGCATTACTCTACGATTGCATTGGTGCGTATGGTGACATTAAACATTACTCTACGATTACATTGGTGCTTATGGTGACATTCAACATTATTCTACGATTACTCTACGATTACATTGTGCGTATGGTGACGGTGACATTCAACATTATTCTACGATTACTCTACGATTACATTAGTGCGTATGGTGACATTCAACATTATTCTACGATTACATTGGTACGTATGGTGACATTTAGCATTACTCTACAATTACATTGGTGCTTATGGTGACATTTAGCATTATTCTACGATTACATTGAGCGTATGGTGAAATTTAGTATTACTCTACGATTACATTGTGCGCATTGTGACATTTAGCATTACTCTAAGATTACATTGGTGCGTATGATGACATTTAGCATTACTCTACACGATTACATTGGTGCGTATGGTGACATTTAGCATTATTCTACGATTACATTGGTGCGTATGGTGGCAATTAGC